>APFE030842274.1:0-43374 GCA_000404065.3 Pinus taeda | reverse complement strand
AATAAACTAGTGATGAGTGGTGTGAATTAATTATTAATTAATTCACTAATTATTAACTCATAAATCAACTAAAGAATACATTAGTTAACTCAGTGCATGGACAGTTCAGTGGAGACAAGTGTTAGAACTAGTTGTATTTAGTCTAACTGACAAATACACTAGTGATGAGTGTTGTGAATTAATTATTAATTAATTCACTAATTATTAACTCAAATCAACTAAAGAATAGATCAGTTAACTCAGTGCATGGACAGTTAAGTGGAGACAAGTGTTAGAGGTGGGTGAAAGGGTGAGACTACTATCAGTTGTGACTATAGCTGTGCATGAGATTTGCACAATCATTGATTGATATTTCCAATGAGGATTGCATAGTACAAGCCAAAGCGAATTCGAACTTGGATCTGATCTATTCTCAACTTGGATTGCACAGTAGAGGCAGGAAAATAGTGGAGGAGATTTGAACTCGTGGCTTGTTCAGATCTGAGCTAGTTTGTGTGTAGCATGTGGAGATAGTACTGAGTACTTGTGAGGAGTATTGTACTATGTATTGTTACATGTTCTCTATCATTATAATACATAGATAGTTTTGGGTTTTCAGCTGTATGCTTTCCCCATTACATACTGTGTTGATATGTGCGATTGATGTTTCAATGTGCGCATGCGATTGTTTTTTAATTCCGCAAATTGATGATCAATGGTAGAGGAGGTTATGTATTATGCATGCATTCCGCAAATAGTGTATAATCGGGATAATCTCTGTGAATAAGTGTTATATTATTCAAATTTCTACAATAGAAATCCACCTTAGTTCTATGAAGGTACAACTAATCCATGCCCAACAACATACTTTATGATCCTAGTTGTAATCCATTCAAATGTGTTATGATAGGCATACCATTCAAATCAAATGCACAAGCTCTTACCCAATGATGAACTCACTTCTTTGTACGTGTAGCCAACTTCACTAACCAAGATTCTACATGCAATTCCTTACTCAAACCACACTTATCCACCAAGTCAGGACCAACATATCTATAATTAGATCTAGGGTCAATAAAAATAGAAATAACTTGATCACAAAGCTTACCGTCCATCTCAATGATAGATGCCTAATGGTTTTCCTGTTTTTTATCCAATATTGCATAAATACAAGGAATACTCTAACCAACATCCCCAACAATCTGTGCATTCTGTGACTATATATTTGAGCCCTACCATCCTAATATTGTGGGAAATCTATCTTTCCATGATCCTTTTCACAAGTCCGACACTCTATAGGCTTCTAGCCTATATCCTTGTTCTGCTCCTCAGATCGATGTCCATATCCTCTGTCAGATGCATAAACCTCTTAGGTGGTGCAACATTCTCCTTATTATCTAAATCTTGTGGTCTTACTTGCTTCTTGTCCAATTTTCCTTTGTTCTTTGCATTTCCTTTCTAGTATGGCCTAGTCTCAGATTTTCACTTCGATTGCTCATAGAAATTCTTTAGCTTTCGGATGGCCTCCTCCAATGATATAGGCTCATTGAACTCAATCCTATCTTTGAATTCCATTGGTAACCCACTAGTGAATCTCTGAATCTTGGCCTTCTCCTCCTTGAGGTAAGGCGCATACCTCAATAACTCCAAGAACTTGGTAGTGTAATCATCATCTATCATAGATCCCATATTTAGTTCATAGAATTCCTTTTCCTTGTCATCAAAGTATCTATATGATAGGTACTTCCTTTTTAATATATGCTCAAACTCATTTGAGGTCAAGTCCTCCTTTAGTATAGCTCTGACATTCTTCACATCTTCCCACCAAATGTCCTCTTTACCTTTGAGACTAAATGTAGCTACTCTATCTTTCATGTTCTCCGAATAGTCATGCAACATGAAGAAATTATTTATACCAAGAAACCATGCCTCTGCATCCTATGATTTATTCATATCTCCATCACATGTTGGTGGATTTTCTTTCTTAAACTCATATGGAAAGTATCCCCTATCACTCCTCCTATATGGATGATAACGATATCGATCATCATGTCTATTAGAACTAGAACTAGAATGGTACCTATGCTTATCCCTTTTCATATCTGAAGTGTCGAAAAATATGCCATATCTAATTGTGTCATCATCTGACCTATGACCACCATGCGACCTACTACCATATTGCCCATTAATTTTTTCCTCCTACTCATGGCTGATCCGAAGTGGTCCCTTTTACTACAAATATGAAAAGCTCTGAAGTATCATTGCATTTACCTTTGCTAGTTTCTCCTGTGCATGTATGATTATGTCATTGTCTTCCTTACAACTCCTTATTTCATCCTTTAATTCTTTCAGTGCATCTTCCAAATCGGAAGAGTTCCCAACACCAATTTTCTCATCTGATTCATAAGGAGAGTCTTTTTAGTCTACCATCTTACTAGCCATTTGATATTTCTTCCTGCAAGGTATATCATGTCAACTAAACCAAATCACAATAAACCAACGTACCTTAGTATAGCTCGGGGAGGATACCTTGTCTCCAATATCAACAAATCAGCGTGATACATGTATATCATACTCATGACAACATATAGAAACATAACACATAAGTATATAACCACGCAACCATCATTCTAGCTAGGGTTGAGTCATCAATGCATGACCTTGTCAAAAACGCATACCACGACCTCATGCATGACAAAAACCACTACATCATTGTACACTTGACCACATGCAAACATTAACATGCATAATCAATGCATAACCAACCACACACATGCATAAAAACATGTAATCAAGCATAAATGAATAAACTTGTAACCAAACCTACAAGAATGATACGTGTAACCAAGCATACAAGAATGTAATAAAACATACGAGAATGTAACCAAGCATACAAAATGATACATGTAAGAGACATATAACAACATGTAACTAGTCATACACTTAGGACAATGCACTCCACAATAACACCACCAACTTCCACATGATGACATCACTACAACCATGATCAACATCATGCAAATGCAACAAGCACATGGAATGCAAGCGTAAGAGACACACATGCAACCGACGTGAATGCATGACCAATACAAATCCCATCCAGTATGAGGGGTGAACCATGCTTTGATACCACTCTATAACACCCTCCTCCCACATCTACCCAAGCAACCGGTTAGCCAAGGTAAACATGCGACAAAATGCCACTATGATATGATTCGACCTCCTAAGTCACATTAAGGAAGTGGAACCAACAAAAACACACCATACATACATTCAACATCAACATTAGGACCCGTAAGAACCAATCCAAATTTTCTACCAACCAGCCCCTGGGTCCCACTGAGATTTTGGACCACTTGACCTTTGGACACTCTCATGCTATGGGTGTGCCAGCGTCCAGGGACCTTTGGACGCTCTCACAGGCCTGCAAGCTAGTGTCCAGGGGATATTTCACACAATGTTGTGCTAGCATCCACATGATTTGAGCCACTTTTTCAAGCCCAAAGCCTTAGCCAATTCCTAGAATTGAATGACATCTTCATAACATTAAAATAATAGAGAAATGATAATACAAATGCAGTTACTTGAATAAGACCATGCCTAGACCCCAACTAGCCATGACAGGCATTTTGTCAAACATATCATGAATATGTATCTACAAGTGTAAATAACAAATCTGAGTATAGGGGTCTCATACTTAGCTGGGAATCGCTAAGAAACACGGATGCCTCAACACATCAACTATCATTTCATCCATTAGTTATAGATACATTGTTCATTGATTTACCAATAAAAACATGATGAGATCCATACATAGCTACTGTCATATATATATATATATATATATATATATATATATATATATATTATATATATATATATATATATATAGAACCGGTATAATACTCATAGCATTACAAAGAGAAATAACCACATATTGATGATGCAAAATCAAAACCCGGGATGGGACTTCCATGTTCCACCCAACTGTAGAATGGTTGAGCCAAATATTTCTTCATCCATTTACCTCCATGCCATATTCCAAGAATGAATATTGGATCTCATAGAACACATCAATCAAAAACCATCTAGGGCTTCCAAAGGCCATCCACCTCAACCCATCAAACAACGATTCAACCTCACGGCCAGACATAAAAAAACCATCATCAGATTGGTCTCTGTCCAAGCATTCCAGGGCTTCCAGAGTGTTTGTCCAACCAAGGCTTCCAGGACTACAAACTCAACCCACAACTTTTAGCGAGCGTCCAGAGTGTTTGTCTTACCATGATTTGGAAGCCTGGTAAGAAATTGAAACATATGTCTAAGTACAATTGTTCTACACTAACTATCAAACTTAAACTGTGACAAGTGATGTATTATTTCTGCAGGGATGGAAAGATTTAATATTTTGGAAAAACATCCAGAGATTAAGATTCGGAGGTAGGCCATTCCAAGATGAAAGATTCATACTAGGCTCCACAGTATTTTCTTGTCAACTGACCCTCCTTCTAGCACCAAAAGTGTTAACGATGTTAGAAAGCCTCCAACACGAGGGGTAATCCCTGGTGCGAAGTCCCAATTAGACCTCACACTATTTGGGATAGGAACCCCATCCAAGAAATTTGCCCAACTACCATTATAATAACTTTAAATATTTTCCTTGGCTACAAATAACAACATAAGAGAGTGTGCACACAACTTTTGAGACAAGCAAGCGATGTTAGCTTTGTGAAACATAAAATTGTAATATGTATAAAGTACTTTCATGGATGGAGTAAAGAGAAGTAAGACTTTAAGAGAGTAATAATAGTACCACTCTAATAAAGGCTCATGTATATAAAGAATCATGAGCTATTTTGAAAAGTAGTTCTCAAAATAACAATGATCATGAAGCATACAAGACACACATTTCAATTAAGATGTGCACTAAAGCTAACAAAATAGGTCATTCAGTTTAGTACATATAAACATGAACATATACCAAAAACATAAAAATAAAAGTCTCACAACATTCTCGATACATGCATGAAACTATGTGTGGCTCTAAGAGTTTCAAAACATTAAGTGAAAGTTCCAATTTACACAATTACAAAGATGTCTCACTAGTTATAATAGTGGAACATGAAGCCACACCTTGCTCCTCAAAAGAAGAATCTCTCTCTCCTATGCTAAGCTATAGAATCCATGGCTGAAAGTCCTTTACTTGAGGCATGAGGGTATATTTATAACAAATGAGGTGACCTTTCACCTCCCATGTGATTCTTGAGCTCCGTCATAACCCTTGAGCTCCCATATGACTTTTGATCTCTTCTATGACCTTTGGACTTCCTAATGACTCTTAACATTCCTCATGTGACTCTTGGACACACATACACACAATTTATATTTTTTATTATATTTTCAATTACAAAATTACATTTTCCAAAATTGTGGCAAAATTCCACAAATAAAATGAAACACAAAATGCTCACATTTGTGGGAATGGAAACTCAATGACTGTGACATGGAGCTCCATCGTGATGTCTTGATACCAATCTTTATACTTTGCTGCTATGTATTTGACATTTTGTCATAGATCTACATTATATTTGATCTTATCCTTCAAATCATTTGGATAAATAGTTTTGGAGCTTGATTGTACGTTATTCCAAAACATGAGAAACTTCAAATGTAACTTAATTGGTACAACTACATATTGCATAACAAAGTATTTTGTCTCTTCTAAGTGCACCAACATAAGGTATTTTTTTTACTCACGCCATGGCCTCCAATCCATTGGATAGCCGTATATGATGAAATAGTGTTGTTTACATGATTCTTGAGCTTCTCATAGACCTGTATAAACATTTTTATCTCCACTTTGTTAATTTCAGCTTCATGCCTCCCTTTTCTAACCAAACTTATTGGTGCATTCAAATACTTGGCACCCCATTCCTGGATCGCATCTATAGTTGGATAAGTTATCTTCAAGAATCTCAAATTCTCCTATGATCCTTTATGTACTGTAGATTTTCCTGTAGATTCAACAACTCATGTAATTTTCTAAAACACAAGACAAGAGTCGACTCTACTTTCAACAATGGAAACCAATAGATCGATGAAAACAATAACTAGCAAGAGGAAGATAATCAATCACACATTAACATAGTATTTCTCTAGGGAAAACAACTGCTCAAAACCCTGACTATGTATATTGCATTAATCAGAAATCCAAGATGAAAATACAATTCTTGTTCTCACTAGAAAAATCCCTGCACAAGTATAATCAACTCTCTACCTCACAAGCCTGATCTGGTCAACATTTAGCCAATTATGTTACCTACCAAGCCCCTATTTCCTTGTGCAATTCCTAAGAGGATAAACCCATATTTAAATGGGAAATCCTTCTTCCAAAACTATGCAATACAAACTTAGGTCCATAACTGATTGCATGCATGATCTGTACAACTTGGAAAATCATACAACTGATAGTACACTCTCCCTACACTTTAGTCTCAACTGGGTCTTTCTCTAAATTGACATGCATGAGTTTCTCTTAAGTGAATCTCCAATTACATGGAGTAGCATTGACGATGCACCAGTGCACCAACTCACTACTAGACCTCTAATAGTTCCTACAAAAATTAGAACTAGTTTAATTAAACATAACTCAGTCAAAATGAATTATCTAGTTACAACTCAAATAAGCTCATCTTGGACCCCTAAAATATATGGATCACACATACATGACTAGATAAAGACTTCCAACTCGGAATTCCTAAGTTGATTAATTCAATTAAACCTAATTAACTATTTACAAGTTACTATGAGAATAGAATTGGATATTAATTCACAATTTAATTCAATGACAAATTAAAATGGAATTTCGTGTTTCCGTTTCTCAACATGTACCTCATACAAGGGTGGCAATTCCTTATGCAAAGTGATCATCTCTTCATATACTTTCTTTATTGTGTCTTCTAGTGGCTGAGATCTTCAAGTATGGCTACCTGTAATACCGCATTGATATCAATGGTGGAAGATATACTTCGATTTTCAGCAAGGAGATGATCAATTCATTGCTTTCACTAGCCAATTCCTTCTCTAATTATTCATTCTTTTGCATCCATAAATATGTGTTCTTCTTTGCGGCTACTGCAAAAGCTACATTTACTAAGGAAACTACTTCATGATTGGTCATGGGGTTTGACACAATCACCTTTTTTAATACTGATGGAAACAAGATGGTACAGATCATTTGGGAAGTACATCTTTCTTTCCTGTATGATCTTGTTCTTCAACTCATTAAAGGTGAAATTGGAGATGTCCATAACCCTGTCATCAGGTGTATGATGTATCCCCAACTCACTGAAAGGAAGGTGCTCACCAGTCATATCAGTTGAGGGCGGAATGTTCAAAGGTTCAATGTTTGGCTCAATGTATGTCGCCTAATCATCCCGCTCTTGTTTATCATCTATATTCTAGGCCTCCAAGTATTCCTCTAACTTTCTTATGAATTCATCTTCATGTCTCCTCCTATTTTCTTCTTCCACCTGTAGCTTTCGTTGCTCCTCTTCTTCCATTTGTTTTCTGAGAGCTTCTTCCTGTTTCTTATTCTTAGTTTCCTCCTCTTTTCTCTTCTTCAGTTCTTCTTTCTTCTTCAACATGTCTTCTCACTTCTTCTTTTATTGCTATTTTTTCTACTTTTTATCTTCCTCCTACTCCCTCTTCCTGGCTTCTTCACATTCCTTCCTTTTCTTCTTTGCCTCAATTGCGCCCTTGGTGTGTGGATCAGCCTTGAGTTTCTTACTTCTCTCTGTTCAGGGATCATGTCTCTACTTCCTCTTCGACTCAACACTAACCTAAGCAACCACTTCTTGCTGAGATCCTTATTGATCAATATCTAACACATATATTATATGAGAGGGGTCTTATTTATCACCTGGTCCAACTAATTTGGAAGCATTATACTAGTTCTTAGTTTTATCTTCATCTTCCCAAGAGGCAAAAGCATAATTCTAGGTGTACCTCATCTTAACGTAGTACTACTTTCAAAATCCTCTAGGGTCATATTAATGGAATATTATCTCTTCAAATATGAGGTAGTTATTCTCCTAAATCTTTGTTTTTGCAGCCTTCAGATTCTTTAATGCATACAACCCTATTTGCAGATGGAAGGTAGGTCATGGGTCCCTAGTCAACTTCTGGAATTTTTGTCACAATCATGCGCATAGCTGGTATCCAACTTCCTGCATGACCACTTAATCAGTCACATACTTTAGCATAATATGAGGAGGCTTATAAGCTCCAAATACTTTGATAAATGTGCCCTAAGAGGATGTAAACCAATTTGAAACTTCCACAGCAACTTCTCTAGATTTCTCCGTCATGCAAGGTGCCTCAACATCAAATATCATCTGATAAAGCATCGCAATGAAGTGCTCAACTATTTTATCATATACTCCCATATAGTTGAGCTCTAACAATATCTTACAATAGGTGTTCGTAGGATATTATCACTTAGTCCATTCCCACTCTAGGCACAGGAATTCATTCTGAGCACAAATCCCATTAGGAAAGAAGGCTGACATATAAAACTCGAGTTGCTCACCTTGTGAAACATTCTTCACCTTAGCAACATTCTGTTGTAATTGACGAGATCATATGTTTGACCAATTGAAAAAATTTCCCTCAGAAGCACATGGGTTAGCCATATAAACCCATCCCTCTTCAAATAACTTTGTGATTTTTCTCCCATACAACCTGCAACACATAGCCATGAGATGATGATACATTTTTATCAATGAATTTATTATATAAATTCCATTAGGTTTCTGACAGAAGTTTCCCAACTCTACCACCATGTCTTGAGAATATCCTTAGTGACAAAATGAGTATGACAAGTTGCATAGAAACTTGAATTTAAGTACTCACTTGGCTTTAGTAGCTTGTAATAATAGTGAAGATCATCGGGCTAATTTGTAGAAAGATATTTCCCACGTGCACTACTAAGGATCATATTCTTTGAATCAAGATGATATAGTATTCACCCTATCACTTCTGCAATAGGTAACACTGGATACCTAGTAGCAATCCTATAGAATATGGGATTTTTGACATTGCTATAAACTTCCCTCTCCTTCAAGTCTTCTCAGAACTCATCCTTGATATAAAAGTGTAACCACCCCTCCCATATCTACCCAGTTTCACCAGCCTTCCAGGGTAAACATGAGAGTAGGAGCTACTATGACCTGAACCAACCTCCTAGGTTCCATAAGGAAGTGGGTTCAACTGCGGAAGACAAACAAACAACTCATAACATCTTATAGGGGCTCTAGGTCACTCAGAAGTTGAGTAACCATCCCAAGTGTCTAAAACCTAAATTGGACACCCTTTTCTCTAATATGAGCCCTACACCACTCCCATAGCAAGGCATCCATATGGTTCGAAGCCTCCAACCACTCCCACAAACCTGCTTCCCAGCGGTTGCAACCCAAAATGTTCAGTTCAGAGTATGCGGTCCTGAATTCTGAGCCTAATTTCTAGGCCAACCTATAGACCACTCCCTAGAACTTAATGATACTTTCCATAATAAATAATGACATCAGGACAAAGCTATCCATATAAAATTTGATCAAGGAATTGTCCTAACCATGCCTAACCATGACATTCATTTCGTCAAACACGTTGAGGACATGTAATCTACAATTCATGAATGAATATTTAATCAAAGGGGTCTAATAATTATTTGAGAATCATCAAGAAGGTCCAGTTCCCTCTAATAATAGCTACAATAACATCTATTAGCTCATGCATTTATTAACCATTCATCCACAAAGAAAAACACATCAAGAGCCATAACCAATATACATCTTATAACCAATAAATGAACAATATATACATCATGATAGAATAACCATCAAATATACATAATAACAAGTATGATTACTCATGAAAATACAAGAGCAAAATAACTCTTTTTAATATATGCAAAATCCAACCAAGTCAGGGACTTCCATGTAAAACCCGACCATAGATTGGGTTGAACCAAATCTCTCTTTCATCCAATCACCTTGATGCCATATTCCAAGCATGAATTGGGGATCTCATGGAATAATCGAAATAAAATTGAACCAGGGCTTCCAGATGTTGAAACACCTCAACCCTCAACTAGTAATTCCATCTCATGGTCAAACATTAGTAACACCAACCATATCGGTCTCTACCTATGTTGTCCAGGGCTCCAGAGAATTTGTCCCAACTATGGCTCCAGGAACTAATAATGCAACCCACAACCTTCCATGGCTCTAAAGAATTTGTCCAACCAAGGCTCTAGAGTGTTTGTTCCAACTAGCGACTCTAGGAACTAGTAAATCAGCCCATAGCCATAAGGAACCTAAGAACCAATCAAAAAAAATAAGCAGGAAAAACCCACAACACCATGGTTATCCAGGAAATGGCAAGGCTGAGAAAAAGCATTGTCAATCTAGGAAATCCTCCATGCCAATGACATATCATAACCAAATAACCACATGCATATACTATGCATGCCAAAACTAGCAAGGAATCATACATGCAACTCGATACCTACAAATAAATATCATAGTATTTGTTGATCCCACTATCCCCTTGCACTTTCCTACTGTTCCTTTTCCTTCCTTCTCCAAATCCAGTGAAAACTAGACTGCTCCAAGCATGCTCCAACAATGATCCAATATTTTTCTAAGTGTGCAAGAGTATGAGAAAGAGAGAATAGAGAAAGTGCTCAACCATAGAACTATCAAAAGCTAGCCAACCAAAAGCTTCAACTGACAAAAGTTATGAACTGATCCTTAGAAGCCTTTTCTTCATTTTCCTCATTTACTTCATTGTCATTAATTTTTCCTTGCGTGCAATTATGTTACCTTTCACCTTCCTTTTGTCTTATTTTCCGCTGTTTTCATAAATAAAATGCCAATTAATTCCACTTTTGCTTTGCTAATTCCTCTGACAATTTCCATTTCCATTTATTAATCACCAGTGATCCCCATCACTCTGCTTTTTCCCAACATTTAGCCTGGAATACCTGTCTAGTGACCTTGGCTATTATTTTATTTTATTTACATAGGAAATCAACTAGGGGTTATTACATAAAGTCTTTGAAAATCATATTCCATGTTAGGGTTGTGTACTTATCAATGAAGCACTTTGTATATGACAAAATGGGTAGTTTAGATCTCAAATAATCCACAACACCTTTGATAATGATTTCAGTGGCTTCTCTTGTTGGTGCTTTGCGAGTAACTGGAGGCATAATGTTGGTGGAAGATGACAAGTCGGTAGGATCTGGATTAGCACTACCTATAAATTGGAATTCGCTTATGGAAAACAATAATTAATTCCACAAAACCACCTATTCTATCTTGTTAAGCAAAAATAAGTCAATATGAATGGGAAGTGTGTTGGTTATGAGCACAAAAGTATAAGTTTAAGGCAAGGTAATCTCACTAGCTACTAGAAGTGTGCTCTGCACTAAGGCTTAGAAGAGAGACTTGGTTTGAGCATAGGTCACATCAACAAGTGACAATGGTGATATGCTTCGGATTTGGAACTATGCAATGCACTCTTACTGGAAGAGAGGGTCCTCTTGGGTGCAGATTGCAACATCAGTGGAAGGGGATGCATGTTTTCTACCTAGGAATACACTCTACACTACATGAAGCAAGGAATCTAGTGTTGAGTGTAGATCGCATGTATAGTAAACAGAGGGTTGGAGAATATGGCTTGGAAGTTCCCTTTGTGCTTGGAGGGACAAGTTCTTTGATGAGTGTAGGTTTCAGATCTAAGAATCAAGGGATCAATGTCTTAGTGTCTAGAAGAGCATAATGCACTGGTGAAGGATTGAATCATTAAGAGTTGTTGCAACATAAAAGACAAAGATTTGCTTAAGAAAATCAATTAAGTGTTTGATAAGAGAAAGAAAGGGGAAACATACGAATGAAATGACCAACATGCACACCCATATATACTCTAATAATCATGAAGGGAATACGAAAACACTCTACAATGAAAAATGATAGTAAAATCATAATGCAAGAACTAAAGCGACACTTGTAAGAGTGGAATTTCAAAGTGCGATAGTTGAGAATGGTGAAATTTGTAAGTGCGACGGTTAAGAAAGCTTACCTAGAATATGGTGCACTTGCAATGAATAGCAACAAATGTTCCTTGTGCTCCAAAAGTGTGCAAAGATCAAAAGAAAAATATAAGTGTGAAGAATGAGCTCTAGGCTAGGCTCTTTATATATGGAGAGCAAAAATTAGGGTTTGAGAGTGCACTTTTTCATGTCCCAAAAATGAAGGGATAAGGATAAGATAGCTATCAATAGAGAATGTGATAGTGCTATATTTATAAAAAGTTCTCTAGCTATCTTTGTAAAGTGCACACTCACTATCTCTGGAATATGCACTCATACTATCACTAGAATATGCGCTCACATTGTCATTAAGGAGTGTGCTCTAACTATCATCAAGAACTAGTGCGCTAGCTTGCTCCCAATAAGTGCGCTCTAACTGTTGATAGGAAGTGCGCTCTGCCTATTAACAAGGAATGCGCTCCATTCTCTTCGAGAAGTTCATTAAGCCTATCTTTGTAAAGTGTGTAGTGAAGGAAAATGCACTTAGACTTGTGAATTCATGGACCATGACACTTAGATTTTCCAGGGAAAAACTTGAACACTTAGAAAAATATGTTCCCGCATTGATTTGATGACTCAAAACAAAATTTCACATGACATTACAGGGCTCCAAAATTTAAATGAAGGAAAAAAATTGGAGGGTATTGTATGAGCTACAACACCTACACTTTATTGGCCATAGTTATTTTGAGGTGTTCTTGGGGTTACAACCATTCGAGCCAATTAATGTAGTGATTCCCATTGCATATTCACTAAAAGAGTCCTCCCATGCTCAATACAGTGTATATAGAGAAGGCAAATTTTTGGGATAAATATGCCTCCAACAAAAGGTACATTATATCCTATGAAAATCTAGTGCCAAGTACTGGCAGCGACATGACTGACATTGGGTTTCACACAAGTTTTAGGTTGGTGATAAGGTGTGGTGGCATTTAAGAAAATAGAACTTTTCAAGATTCCATGGGAATCTCATACCACTCTGATATAGGCCTTACACAATCACAAAAGTTGTGAGTGAAAATGCTTTTAAATTGAGTTGTTGGCTATGTGGGGCCTGACCCAGGTTCAGAAGTGATTTAGCCAAGCAAATCCCAGCACTACTGGCCCTTTCAGCAACAGTCCATGGAGCGTGGATTGAGGTCTCACCCGAAGTATTTTGGGAGGGTGCTGGAACCATGTTTCCGCACCCTGGGGATGTCTAATATGGGGTGATAGGTACGCGATTCAACCTTCATGCTTACTAGGTTACGCACACCAGTGATCTCCTTGCGTCCTGTGGTACTGCCTTCGCGCAGCGCTAGCTGTAGTGCAACTAGTGTTAATTACCCAAGTCTCCCTTAATTAGGTTTTTTTCACTAATTACTTAGAAGGTTTTCATACATAAGCATTCATACAAGTACACACATATAAATAAACATATACCATTAATGCATAACATCAAAATATAGATCTATGACATAGATGCACAATATGCCAAATCAACTTAGCTTTATTAATAATTGTTTTCAAGTTCAGTTCAATACAGACCTAACTCCGCCTTGCACACTCAGTGGCAGGGGTCCACACACTCATCTCCGGGCTCTACTAGGCCTTTGCACACTCGGCTGCATAGCCTCTACCTCCTACTACGACCTAATACACTTCAGATCCACTTCTATCTTCTAACCATGCCTTCGCATCTATCAATTACTTGCTTTCCAAAAAACTATATTTACACTTAGAAGCTCGCTCTATTTATACAATCTCATGGTCCGCGGACCATGGGTAGGCCGACATAGCTTTACATTAAATTACATTATTTTAGGGCGGACAACCCTATGACTCATCCTAGACTCTCGCGCTTCGCACCCGCATTTCACGGGATATTTACATTACATTGACCAAAACTTAGGCTTTAAGCTCCAAAACCCTGTTGTGGGGGGATTCGCTGCCCAATAGGCCCCCAACACAATCATCGTGACTTGTCCCGAATCACTATGTGGCGATCTTGGCATGAAGACCTTCCAACTGTGTCTGGGTTGCCCGAAGGGCTACAACACACTGCTTTGTCGTCTATTGGATCTGCTCTACTCGCTCGACTAAATGCTCGTTGTCAGAGGTAAATCCACATCATAAAGCTTGCATCACTTTCATTTGTGCAAGGTTTCCTTCAATGTCAACAGTGATGATGAAGGCCTCATCAATCCAAGGGTAGACACGTGCTTTAAGTATTGCCTCCTTTTGGCGTGCGGCATCCACTTATTCCTTCAATGCCTTCGCCTATTGTAGCTTCACTAGCCACTGAGTCAAGATCACTTTCTGTGTCATCCCATGCACATTGTCATAATGCATTTGAAGCTTTCGTGCCTCTGTTTCCAGGCACTGTATGGTGGGGTCCTATTGTAAGGCAGTGAGGACCCCGAAGGATTCTTCCAATAGAGTGGTATAGGTTTGCACTGCCTGTCCTATTTCCTCCAACCCCTTTTGGATAACGTCAGCACACTGTTCCCGAACTTCTGGGGGCGTAGAAGACTGCACCTTTAATCATAGTTAAACAATCTACAGGTTGAGGTCCAGCTGGATCCTCGTTGCTTCCTCCTTTGCCTCGCGAAATCTACTGGCCAATTTGTGGATCCGCACTCCTATTGGTAGGTCTGTCACAATTTCTAGCTCTGGGGCATGGCGACATGCTTCCTCTACGATCTGCTCCAGCTGTTGATTCTGCACCAACGCTTCATCGCATTGTAGGCTAAGCTGCTCGATGTTGATTCGCTGTTCACTGAGCATTTGCACTATGTGTCCTTCCCTAGCACAGAGTTCTGATGTCACTTCGTCCTGTAGCTGGTATAATATATCTCACAGAAGGGCAGCCAAGTTTAGGTCAAGTCCCTTGATCCAACCCCCACAGCTCTGTCCTCTGTGTTGTTTACTTTTAGTGCTCCTTCCAGCAGCACGTCAGTGTTAGCCATTTTGGCCCGCATCAGTTTCTCTGTGGTGGATGTACCCGTGGCACCATAGGTGACTACCATCCCTTCTTGTGGGGGTCACACCTGAAGTCCCTTTAGTTGCGCCCTGAGGGCCCCCAACACATTTTGTTGCTTCTTCATTGCTTCCTAGAGCACTTCCCTGGTGACCTTGCGAACTGTGTCATTGATGTCGTATAGGTCACCCTTTGTCAGTGTAATAGATTCCCCATCTAGCTTGGAAGCTTTGGTCTTCTTCCGTGGCCCTGTTCATTCCGTACCGCGTGACCATTTAAGTTGCATAGATGTCATGCTTGGGTCTGTGCCTTCCGCCCTGTCATCTATCCCCTATCCTGTGGTCAGGTCCGGGCCTCTTTCCTCCTGCGTGGTGGTGGCCCCAGCTGCTATTTCTTTTTCAGCAGCCTTGGTCTACTCTACGGTGGCATTCGCTGTCTTGCGGGAAGTCCTTACCTCCTCAGTGAACTACTCATTCTGCTTCTATTGTGCCAACAGCTTGGCAACATCCTTCTATCTTTGTATCATTGTCTCATCGTGCACTGCCAGATCTAGGGTGCGCCATTTAGGTTGATCCAGATCTTGGGAGGAGGCCCCCAAGATCTAAAATATTGAAATAGATCTTGGGAGGAGAGACTCCCAATATCTGAAAACTTGCATTGCTAGAAGAAAAAATAGGAGAATGCCCAATAAACAAAACGACAAAGAAACTTTTATTTAAAATAGTAGTGGAAATAAACCAGCTAGGGCGATGGTAGCTTATCTCTGAGAAGAGATGTGTGGCTACATGCCTCTGAACTGTAAAGGCTACATTATGGCGGACAATCTGTCCTTTTACAAAATGTGACATGTTACTTATAGTATTTTTCCATTACAATACCATGGGTCAATTCCATGGGTGAATGAATACCATGGGTGGATTTTACAATACCACGGGAAGATTCCATTTACAATACCATGGGTCAATTCCATGGGTGAATGAATACCATGGGTGGATGAGTACCATGGGTTGATTCCATTTCCCATTCGGATAACCTCTGTGGTGCCTCCGCACTGCGCCTTCTATGGCGTCTCCGCACTGCACCTTCTGTGGCTCCTCCGCACTGCGCCTTCTGTGGCGCCTCTGTGGTGTCTCCGCACTGCGCCTTCTGTGGTGTCTCCGCACTGTGCCTTCTGTGGCGCCTCCGCACTGCGCCTCTGTGGCGTCTCCGCACTGCGCCTTCTGTGGCACCTCCGCACTGCGCCTTCTATGGCGCCTCCGCACTTCCGGAGCTGCAGCGCTCGATAGATCACCCTTCACAGATTCGCTTTCAACTTCCCTTTCATAGATCAAACTTTTAAAACAATAACCCAATATTTCAGATCTTAAGATATTCAATTTTCAAGAATGAATTAGCCAAGTGATCTCCTTTGCTTTATATAGGCAAGCTTCTTCCTAAAATCATGGATCAATACCATAAATAACCAATACAAGGGGCCATTTTCCATTCGGATCACAGGTGGCCATGAGTCTAGCACCACAAAAACAACGTCATCAATTTTGATGAAAGGGAGTTTGGTCCAGTTCTACTTCGGATCCTTTCGCTCCTTGATATATACATTGTGCATATCCGCCTTAAAGTATGCAAAGCTCCGCAGACTGTTGTACAATGTGAGAGATTGTGACCTTTTCTTGATCCACATTCAGACACTTGCCTCCATGAGTATCCAGAAGATCTTGGTCTCGTGGATTCGCGTGGTGTCCTTTGTCACCCAGAGTGACGCATATTTTGCTGCCTCTGGCAAGTCCTGTTCAAGAGGAGGAAACTGACTGTCCTCAAGCAATTCCCCTGCAACCAACCAGATGGATAAGAGAAACCATGCGTAGTGGAAGGTCTTACCCTACTCCTAGGCCTCCTTGCAATTTGTCAAAAACTCCTCGCAAAGGAACTGCTCCCAGTTGAACTGTACCCCTTCTGCACACTATTCGGCCAACGTGACAATTATCATTGGTACCTCATTTTCGCAGCATTTTCTCATCACTTTTGCTGCCAGCAGCTGGGTGGCTACGTGCACCCCTTTGTCTTGAATGCTAGTAATTACGTAGCCCCTCTGCTTTTTCTCCAACTTGTATTTCTTCTTCATGGCCTCTACGGGCGCCAAATATCCACATTTGCCAGCTCTTTCCATGGGGTCCCTTCCAGTATAGGGAAGTCGAGAAATCCTGTGAATAAATTCCACCGTGATGGGGATAGGCTCCTCCAGCCACAAGTACCCATTATGCACCAAGCAAAGCAGTTTCCTGATGACAAAGATCATGATCGGTGAAAGTGTGGAATCCATAAAAGGTGGAGTAGCCTAGCCTCTTCCACACCGCGCAACCATTTTTGCGGTTGTAGCGCTATAACTGACCCTTCCCTGCTATGTTTCATGAGTTGGATAGTCTCCAAATGAGGGAACTTTTTGTTGTCTGTGAGGTCCCAATATTCAAATTTCATTGTGGGCACGTAGCCCAGAAACAAACCTTCAAATAGAATTCCCTCCAAGAGGAGCGTGGTCTGGAGTGTGCTCTTAATGACATCCAAATCTTTGGGTATTTTTACTCCTCCTTTCCGTAGAGGGACATACTTGGGCAGTTTTGCTGCAACATGCATTGGTTGAATGTCTTCCTCCATTTCTTCACCCGCCTCGATCTCTTCTATGAACATCTAGAGATCCTCCCCCTTGTCATCTGTCTCAAGATTGATAGCCTTGCCCTTGTCTTCCATAGACAGTTTACCAAACCACAGATTCCGCTGAGACATATGGACCGGTCCTGCTACCTGTGCATCTGTTTTGGGCCTCGGTGTTCGGGGCGATTTTGGAATTTCTAGTGCATCCCCCACCTGCAGCCTAGGGCTCTGCACGACTTCCTCGGCGGTACTTTCGACACAACCCACACCTCTCCTAGTATTTCTCATCTTGTTCGAGCTTTCTGTAATTGTTTGCGACTCTGGAGGCTCAAACACCGCTTGGTGCTCAACACTGTGGGCTCTATGTAACATCTCAAATCTCAAACAAACAAGTGTTGTCTCGTGGCCAACCTTGGTAGTTTTATGGCATATTTTGAATTTGAATTTGAATTTTTCCCCCATTTCTGAGTCATTAATGCATTCTTGGCGGCAGATCGTCCCAAATCTAGTTCTGACTTCGTGTCTTAATTTCCCGCTGCCCGCTCTTTTTTGTCTTAAATTGGATACCTTGTCATGAATAGTGACACCAATGATCACTTCCCTGCCTACCTGCATGGCAGTGCAGCCCCATCTGTGCAGGTGCGACCCTTGTGACATGTCGATCTTGCATGCAACCTCTTTATCGCGCAGCTCCCTCACAGACTCTTTTATAGTCCTGCACTCTCTTTCAACTGCTTGGAGCACTGAGACTATGCTTCTGACGGCTAGTTAGGTGGCCGCACCACCTGTGCAAGACTGCAATTCACCTTCCAACCTAGTCTGTAAGCACTCCTCAATGCCAGTCAGCGTCATGCGTTCTTCCTTATGTGGTGCGCTCCCCTGGTTACTTTTTCTGGTAAGGTGCGGTCGTAGCCATGGTAGCAGAGTCACAAATTCTCGGCGAAAAGCTTCTAATGCAGTAGTGTGGCTGCCCATATTTTGTCCTGTCATTCTTATTTTATCGACACGACATGCTTGCACGATTTCATTTTCCAGTTTTTTGATCTCCCCATCCATTAACATGCTTTTCTTCCTCAGTCATACCAGATCTTCTTTGAGTTCACGAAGTTTAAGGTTCCCTCGCTGAATGGCTTCCTGAATCTGCATATGTTCGTCCTCACGTAGCTGCATAATTCCTTCATCCTGCTCCTCGCATACTGTCCCAAACATGGGAGCGATTGCATGAAGATTCCTTTCCTCCAAAACTATGGTCTCAACTTTGTTCCTTAACTTCAGAATCGTCTCCGTGCTCAGGTTTTTACACATGGCCCTATAGGCCCATCAAATCGTTGGCACGTGCAAGTCCCAATCAGTTTGTCTCGCCTGGTGAACCCTGTTCAGGATTCTGCATACCTTCTTGAATGCCTCTGTATGGAACGTTTTTGGTGTGTGTCGCTTTTTCTACTGTTACGTTCTGTTCTGATTTTTGATCCCTAGTTTGGGGTATGTTCGTGTGGACTACACAGCACACGTTTGTACCCATCGACACAGGTGGGCGTGCAAGGTGCTCTGTCCTGGCTACCTGACTCTTAGTTGAAGTTGGGGTCTTCTAAACTGTAGGCACATCATCATTCTACATCTGTGCTAGTCCTCAAACTTGCTTCGACATATACTCTGTTATCACTCAGGTTGTCCCTAGGCTCCTGTAGGGATACGACCGAGGTAACCACAAACCAATATTTGGATTGCAGGTTCTAGCCCACCTGCAATCAGAGAGGGCTCTCTCTTGAGATTTAACTTTATTGATGATGATTTTAGGCTAGTTTTCGGGTTCAGGGGTTTTTATTTTTTGTTTGGATGGAAGAAGTATGCCAGGTAGAAAATTCCAAGCAGAGAGGTAAGGTAAAGTGTGATAAGTTTCAAACCATTGGGCATGGAGTCATGGATTAAGGTTTGTTGTTGCGTTTTCTTGGTCACAAGAGGATTGTGGAGCGGGATAGCCACACATGATACAATTATCAATTTGCTGAAAGGATGGAATGATGGTCAGGGATGAAAGGCAATTAAGAATCTTTCATCAGAACTGACAGGGAGGAGAAGTGAATGAATGGTTATCTAGGAGCAGTTAAGAATTCCTAAACTATCATTCATATGTGAAAGAAACAGCGTAAACAAGATCATTTAAGTATGAATGTTCATAACTATTCCTGATGAAAACATTAGAAATTGCAGAAATTGAGCCTAAGGTGCAGCTAAGCAAATCCTAAACTATTCTTCTTTTCTGCAATTTAGATGGCGGAATGATGATAAAACAAACATGAAAAACTAACAAAGTTAAGAAACACTTATTGAACCATGTAGAAGCACAGGAATTCCACAGTCACTCCTCGGCCAATTTAAACACAGCAGTCAGTTTCAGAATCCATGCTTTCAGCAGTCTTTGATTATAGAAAGCATCACAGTTACAGTGCGAGTCTCTGCTTGAGAGAAAAATCAGAATAACAAAGATCAAGCTACTGATCAATCAACCAACCCCTAATCCATTTTTCAGGGCGGTATATATAAGCAAAATATCTGAAGTCATTTATTACAATTGACCTAAACAGGTCTGCAGGAAAAGCTTTTTCTAAAAACCTAATTGTTGCTGGAATTAAATGCAAGTAAGTCCTTTGGGCTGTGCCAGAGGCAACTGAATCAAGTTGAGTTGATAAGGTATCCTGTGTGACTTGGTGCAGTGGTTCTGTCATAATTGTGCATTGAGTTCTGGTCCATTGATCTTCTACGAGTTTAATGTGCAGTCATTTGTGCTGGTGAGCCTTCAATGCATCTTCAATTGCTTCTTGACTTTCAGAGCTTTCGTTTTGATGTTGGATTTGCCTCGAGCCCTGAGAAAATCTCCTCTGATACACTTTGTCACTACATTGATGGTCTTCGCCACTTCCTGATACTCTTTGACGTGCTTTTGTCTGCATATTTGATCTGATACTCTTTAATCTTTGTTCCTGGTCTCTCTCTGTCTTCAAATTCGTTTAACTTGGCAAAATCGGGCAATTTCGGGCCTTTTCAGTGCAAAAAGGGCCAAGGAATCAAAAGATTCCCCAATATGGCTCATTTCCCGTAGCGATGCGCGATTAGCACGAAGCGCTAATCGCGCATAGAAAACTGCCTCCATTTCTCATTCCGGAGCTCCGAAGCTCGACTTTCGCGCTTGCGCAAATTTTCGGTTTTTGGCTGCTGACGTCAGCTGTATGGCGGATGACGTCAGCGAGGTGACGTGGCAGGGTGATGTGGCGATGATCTGGTCGGCAGGGTGACTCATATGTTACTGTGATGTGATATACTTCTTTCGATGCGATCGCAATATCGCATCGGCGGAGAATGAGAAGGTATTTATTTTGGAAACGCGATACTTGTGACCGCCGATCGCTGATATCGCGATAGCGCATAGGGAAAAGAGGAAAGGGGCACACCTATGTGGCATAAAATATTGCGATATGCCGATCGCGAGATGGAATTGCGACCTCTGATTGCGATAATCGTGTTGGAGAAGGTTCACCAGGATCAGAAGAATGTTAAGGCAATCAGCAAGGGTTTATTGCGATCGAAAGGAGTGAGTATGTGCTTTTGAAGAGTATTTGAGGCCTCGAAAGGGGTCTGATAACCTAGAAAGGAATTTTATGCTTTGTAAGGAGTCCATTGTATTAGAAGATGGTTTGAAGGGGAAACATGAGGGTTCTTGCCAAGTTTCAGATACACTAAGCAATTCCCGGGGGTACTTATGGTTATTTTCAACCAGGGGGAGGGGATATTTACATAAGGGGATTATTTTCATGGTTTTAGTAGGGGGATGGGGAAAATATAGGGAGTTGAATAATAATGTCAGTATTTAATATGGATATGACAAGAAAGCGCAAGTTTCAGAGATCTTAGACTTCGAAGGGGAGATAGAGTTGTGTAGAGAAAGTATAGATCCTCCTTGAGTGAAGCAGATCTTCACCAAGGTTAATGACATGGAGAATGATGAAACTAAGAGATATCAAGCAGGTCTTGACCTCTTTTTGGGGAAATTAGTCAATGATTTAGGAAAGAGGAAGAAAGGGAAGTTAGTTATGTCTGATTTGGACTCCTCCATATGAAATTGCCTGATGACTGTGACCTGAGTAAAGATGATACTTTAAAAACATGGAAATGAACAGAAATCAAGATTATGCAACCTCAAAACTACCTACCCAGCCTACTTACCTAACATTTTTTCTTCTTTTGATTTGGGTGCACTTAGGCTTGCAGACCCAGCATTTCAATTTTTCTTTTTATGCCTTCCTATCTACAAACTACCCTTATTTCTTCCAAGGGCCCAGATTAAGTAGTTGGGCTCCTTTGTTTCTCTACCTATCTAAGAATCTGCCAAGATTAAACTGTTTGGACAGATTTTCATTCTCTATATTCTAAAACAGGAAATTGAAACCTAGGGAGACCAAGATTAAGCTGTTTGGACCTCCCTTTAGATGAGATTTGTACAAAACTGGAATGACTCTTCAAAATTGGAATGCAATAGATGAACTTTGAGTAGCCTTCTTTCCTTGGTGACTATTTAGCAAATATGGAGCATTTCAGCATGCAAAGTATGACATATTTGGCCTGTAAAAATGTCAATCATGAAATATGAGTAACCTGCTGCAGCAGGAGGCTGAAAACATCTCTCACTACGGTATTTGTAGGAGAATGTGAACCACTCATCTTGATTGTATGCCATAGGATAAGGTGAACCACTCATCCTATGCATATCTCATCAATCATAGGTGAAGGTGAACCACTCATGCTACACACATGTGTCATCAATCATATGGGAAGTTGAACCACTCACCCTACACACATATCAATCATCACAGGGGAAGGTGAACCACTCACCCTGTACACTCTGCATCCATGGGGGAAGGTGGTTCACTCACCCTATGGTCGCTCATATATCAAGAAATACCCCAAGTCCCCAAGATCTCCCAAAGATCAATGTTCAATATAAAAAAAGATCCCTTCATATAGGTAATAATGCCAAACTACTTTATGAAACTCAAGACTAGTTCTTGAAAATGATATTGATGGTTCATTAATGGGATCCTCATAGCTCTACCCAGTAGCATATAGATGTGCACACATATTTCTACTGACATACTAATTTATAACTATTATGGCAATAGAGATCTTGGTAGAACTTAGCAATCCTTTTCTTTTTACATATCTTGTTGAGGAATGTATTTTTACATTCTTACTGCCTCTTTCTTAGGGAGACCACAAGTCTAAGCTTGTCTTTTCAGAGTGCAAAGTGTCTATTTGGAAGCCCACTTATCATGAGATCCATCCATTTTGTAGATAATTATTTGATGCAATCAAACATGTCATAATTTAGGCATTTTTCTTCCATAAACAGGAATGTCCTTTGGTGGGAAGGGTCAACGGGCTCTTTGAGACTCAATATGTAATCATCAGTGTCTTATTCATTTTCTTCAAATTCCTAAGGGAGCTTCCAAGGATATTTATAGGAATCATAAGTCAATAATGCAAGAGAGGATCCTTTCATGGTCCTATCCTTTTGATGCGGGAAATAAGGGAGTCTTCCAGGATCTTCTCAAGTTGTTTACATTTGGATAGCAGCTTCTTCATTTCATTAGACGTGTTTTTCATGATGGCCTTAAAAAAAAAAAACTCTTTCTGGAGAGGGTCATCTTCTGAATCTTAGAGTATGGCTCCCACTAAATCTCGAGACAAATGATCTTACTTGAAGCATAGATATCAAGTTTGTATGCAATTGTACCAAGTGACAAAGTTGTCCATTGTGACAAGGATTTTATAGCTCCCTCTAAGGTCTTACCTAGGTTGGACATTAAACTTTTCTCCTCTTCTTTAGTATGATATATTAGTATGTTGTATTGATCATACCTCAATATTACAGGTACTCTGACTACATGGAGATTCCAAGAAGCTTGATCTGAGATTTGCCTTTGAATGATCTACTCCAATTGTAATTAAGCTAAGGTGACTAGCCTTTATTAGTATTGTTCCAAACATCTCCTATCATATCAAAGATGACCTTTATTACCAAAATTGAATCAAGTCATCCTTCCACCATGACACTGCAACACTGGAGAAATTATGAACATAATGGAATCATTGCTAGATAGAACACAATCTTCTTATTGTTGAACATGACTTCTATAGGGATTAATCCTTTGATTGCTTAGAGTTTGCTTAAATTGAACCCCTTACTATAGAAGATTTGATTTTATCAAAAAGCCTGTGATACTCACTGCTAAATCAATCTTGGATACTTCCCTTATATCTTCTATACCTCAAGTTTGAACAAACCCTACCTTAATTTTCTTGGATAGAATGTACAATGAGATATACCAACAAGCCTCCTTGAGTAAATACTAAATATAAGTCAATTCACAATTATATTTGTGAACTGAATGAAACAACTAAGACAAATGTTATCTTTATTATCAATGCTTTCAATACTTTTGTCAAGCATAAGATGTCTTACAGCCTTTATGATTTCACTGGAGATGAGATTTCAGCATATATCTCAAAAAATGCTACAGGATATTGCCGTCATGGTATATATATTCATGGTGCCATATATCCAAAATACCATGAAAGTTTTAGCAATCATATGCAGTCTTGTACCTATTACTAGCAACATCTGGAAAAATACAAGTGGTGTCATACTATGATTATGTGCCAATGCAAATTTGCCTTACTACTATACTAATTCTTTAAATTCATCCATACTTGAGTTACATATGATGACTAACGAGCATACTTTGAATTGAGTACATACCAAATATTTCCATACAAATGTATGAACCAAGATATAGGGCCAAAATTTTTATGATATTTGCAGGTTGTAGATATGATATATCTACATGGTAGTATTAATGCAAGACTTGGATTTACTGCAAACTATTTGAGGCTAGAATAATTGCATATCATATTTCGTTGTTTTGAAAGAAGAACCAGAAAATTTTGCTTCTCTCGAATAATTCCAACCAGATATGGCTTGATGCATCAAATAATCACCTCAATATTCTGCTTGTAATGTTAATGGGGGTCGGAAGGATCCGTATGTACTTGTTTGTCTTTGTTTATCCATCCTATCTCTTCAAGCATTACAAAGTGCAACAAATCTATTGTAATGATTGATTTTCCCTTAATCACTCCTAAGATTTTAGAATGTTGTGTTTAAGATTCCAAGAATGATCTTTATTTGCCATGAACCCCCTTTCCTTTGATACCATTATCTTATAGACGCGCATAGGTTGATCCTTTACCTTTAATAAGCATTTGTCCAATGGAAAAACCCTAATCACTACTCTTTTTCAAACCCTCTTTATTGATGTACAAGGGCCGATGAGACTTCACTTTTTCTAGCCTTTTATACTTCTCTTTGAGACATACAAAGCCCTAATACAAGGACGAAGACATGTCAATGAGCTCAAGGATAATATTATAGATATCAAATTAGATGCTAGGAAATTTATAGCTTCATATATGACTTCATATAAACCTACAACAACAAAAAACATTCTAAGTGATACACCATATCCAAAACAAATTCAATTCAAGGGTGATTTCTTAATAGAAGAATTGACCCTAGAGTAACAAAACCTTCTTGGTCATAGTCATGACATAAGGCCTTAGATATAGTTCATTTGACTAGAAATTTGACAAAGAGATATGTCCTAGAGATGCTTGATTGATGAGGCCCTGATCTCATTTCGTTTATGGGATCTAAAGCCTAGCATTTTGTAGTATGAGTTTCAATGCTTCATGGTGACTGATATTTGAAGAAGAAGGAGGGGAGAATTGTCAAAAAAATTCTTGTGATTACTTTCTTCCTTGCTTAGGCTTGCCATCACCTTAGCTTTGATACCATGTTAATTTTCGCTTAACATGTTCTTTTCTTAGGTCAGTTATGTAGGTTTTAACCCCATACAGAAATTACCTGCATATGAATTCTAAAAAAACATAAAACAAACAATGACAAGAGCATAAAGCATAAAATAGATATACATATATATTTTCCCCTCGGTCTCAAAACCTGGACTACCAGATTGAATTTTCTTTATATTCCTTTCAATGTTACAATACATATATATACATGTCGAAGCATCCATTAACCCTAATCCATTAACCCTGGATTAGAACATAATCATAGTTACCTTGAGTGGATTTACAAAATACCATGGAAAAAAAACCACATGACCAAAATCCTGCGTGAAATACATGCACAAAACCATAGGTAGGTCTGCCCACCTAATATAGGGTCCAAAAAAAACATTCCCTGGGTGCTACCCCAAACCCCATGCAGGGGGGCTAACACCCCCCTGCAAACCCCCCGATCAGGGGGGATGCCACCCCCGCCCTTCTGCACCCAATGTAATGTACAAGGGGGCATGTGGGGTAGTCGTGGAAAGAATATAACACACACCCAATATATTAATTCAAATTTCCATAGAGGCCCAAACTTTAATTACCGTTATTTTTATTAGCAATCAGTTCACAAACAAAGTTGTGAACTAACTTGGATTTGCCCTAAGATGCATGATATGATTGTTGTATATCATTCTCATTTAACTTTGTATATCAGTTGAACATTTGATGAATATATAATAGAATAATAATTTGGATGGGTTTTCTCCCTTGTGGGGTTTTTTCTTAATCTCTAACCTGAAAATCATAGTCTCTATTGTGCATGATTTTCTTATGTTGTTCCTTTATTGTTTTGTTGCATTGATGATGTTTATTGTTTTCTCTACATAATTTATAATGAAGAACTTATATGGGGCAAATTTTATATGGAAAAATTTAATATGAAATTAATGAAAAGTTCATAAATGCAGTTATGTACATTAGAGAACAATCTAGCCCTAAAATTTAACACCAGGATCTCAACATAGTACTATCTCTTAGAGAGCATATCATTGTTGAATTCTTCGTCATTGCTACATCTTTGTCATCTAGAATGCTCCTATCATGAAGGACATATATCTCTCAACATTTCCTTACCTTAGAACATCTCATCTAATTGTTACATGAAATTCTACTCACTCTAAATTGGAAGCCTCTATTAATCATAGTTATTAATCTAGGAAGATGCAATCCTTCCTGCAAGGTATCGGCTCTTGTCTATTTCCATTAATCATAGGATGGATCTATATCCTCCAAATTCGCAATATTGAAGAATATGTCCTTACATCCATCTCATGTACTTGATGATGAGGAAGAACCACCTTTCTTTTCTAGATATGAGAGTGGCTCTTTCATTTTCCTGGTCCAACTCCCTCTTGGAGCTAAATATTCCTATATTACTCCACATCTTGATGGCACTCAAGATGGATATTCTTTCCTTGATCACACTCTCTTTCAAGAAGTTATGGAAAGAAGAATTTAGTTATCTAATTACCCATGCAGGAAGAATAAACAATAATATAAAAGGATAAACCAACAAGAAAAGTGTCACAAAGAAATAACATAGGTCTTGAAAGTACTTATATTTAATGAGAATTGTAGGAAGCTATCAGCTCCCTCTTTATTCTACCTCCCTGAGTCACTATTTTCCAACATTCATATGATAATTTCTTACTCATAAGAAATGCATCCTCTTGAGCACCACGTGTATTCTCATTTTGGATCCTTCCAAGCCTAGCAATCAATGTACAAGATGACCACAGGATCTACATCATACCATATCCTATTGGGAGAGCATCCCATCTAGGGTACGTTGAATATGTCATAGGTACTTAACTAAATGAATGGATTCTCACTGATCATATCATATCATAAAGAAATTATGAATCATACTAGGGTTCCAAATCTATTGAACCCATGTATTTTCCATATCAAGGCCACTCATAGGGTTTCTCTCAATTCCCAACAACTATTGTAAGAACAAGGGCTCTCTAGGCTTTCCTCCAAACCCTAACATTATTTTAGGTATCCAACATGTTCATCATGAAATACATCATAGATTCTACATGTGGGTGATCTTAATGAATTTTATTCAACCTAACTTTGATACCATGTTAAATTTTAGGGCTAGATAGTTTTTTGTTGTAGATAATTGATTTTATAGACTTTTTCAGCAATTTTCACATTACATGCACCCCATATCAACCATATAGAGAGACAAATCAATCAAAAAAAAACTAAATAGTAAGTAACAACAAAAGAAAAGAATAGACAATAGAGACACCGAGATTTTGGTCAAAGACGAGGGAAAAACCCCATAAGGGGGAAAACCCATAATCAATTCTTTTTCTTCTATTAGATATTCATCAAATGTTCAACTGAGATACAAAGTACAATAAGAATGATATATATTTCTTTCATTATCAATCACATTAGGGCTCATATGGCCAACCTAGGATCATACATGGTCCTCAAAGAGGCAATCTCAAGACTTTTAATAGGGTTGCCTCCAAATCACTATAGCAAGCATAGATCACTATCTCAAGTAAAATTTTCAACATTGTCATAAGGACACTGCCATACATCAACATCATACTACCATTATTACTGTCATACATTAATGTCAACTAGAATCTCTTCCCAAACATCATTATCGCTAGCACTAAATATTTTTTCAAACAATATTGTCATTAGGAACAAGTTTCATGCAATGTAGGGACAAGAATATATTCCATATATCATAGTCATATGAGACATAAATCACTCTCATACAATCACATATATTTGTCACAAGGGGCAGGCCAACTAGTAATTTGGGGCAAGATGGTTTCTCTTTGGGAAATTCATCCAATACCTACCCTCAAATTTCAATAAGAGTGGATGAAGAGCATGATCTCAGGGGAATTATGACAACATTAATGGCATGGTCTTAAGAGGAGATAATATATCGACAAGAAGGAATCTTATTTTAGTCTAGTCCACATGATCATCTAGGAACAAATACTCATACAATATCATCAACATGGTAGTTTTTCCGAAGATATATGTGACCATTTTACATTGGTATCAAAGGGGGAGAGATTGTAAGCATTGATGTGTACATTTCCATTGACCGATGAAGCCATTGTAACTAGGAGATATTGTATACATTACACTTGCACAAGATGAGTTCTCAATTTGTTTGACATCCAATGACCATCAATGTATAGGGGTGTTGCCATCAATGGAAATGGTAATATTGTTGCACATAGCATTGTCATTAATGAAAACCATATGTCATTGATTTTAGAAGGGGTGTCATACAATAGATTAAGTTGTCATATCACTTCATAAAGAGTATTGCTAATTCTTGGGTCATCACATGAAGATGTGGGTGCTTGAAGTTATTTGATATTTTGATGAAGTTTTGATGCTAAAAATATACTACAAATATCATGGTTGTGTAGAGCTCGTCAATACCTTTCCAATAGTATATCTTTCTTAGAGAAACTCCTCCAGGATGAGAAGTTGTGGTTGTTTGAAGATTAAATATTAGTTAAGGGTTCAACAATATAGGGCATGAACTCAAAAACCTTAATATGCTAACCAATGCACAAGTTTGGAGAAAATCCACCATTGACATAGCAGATCAATGGCCTTAGGTGCACAAATATGTGCACCATTTAACACTATTAAGTGACATGCATGTTTTGGGTTGACCAATGGCACCTCCAAAATGTCAACGATCAGATGAAGGAGAAATTGCACAATGTTAAACATCCATGTTGGAACAACTAGATGACAACATGTGGAAGATTTATATGGGATAATGAAATGGAATATTGGAAATTGACATGTGGCTCATTAGCATAGTCAACAAGACACATTAGTAAGTTGATGTCAGTAGGTTGATGTGGCACCACTAGTAGTTGCCACATGGCAAGGTGATTTGGAAAATTTGGAATGGAAGAAATTTTGAATGGAAAGGTGATTTGGCACATGTGGCATCATCTATAGTAGCCACATAGCATAATGACATCATGATGACATCATCATGTGGAGAACCAATGACCCCTAAGTCACATAGGGTTGTCACATGGTCGTTTCAAGGCCAAATCAAAATCAAAAGGGTCAGATCAAAGGATTTATCATATGGAAAAATCACAAATATTACATGGTCTATTAACTCCAAGTAATATGCCCAATTCAACAAAGCTCCTAGTCAAATCAACCATATCTCAGTCCACTTATAACCTATTTATGTGCCTTGTACATCGTTGCCATAAAATTGAACACAATAACAAAACATATGAAGAAATAAGACTAGAAAACAAGCATGACGATATCATGGTTTATTTGTTTAGGTTATAGATATAATTGGAGTTTGTTCACGTGGGTTATGGCTTGGTCTCATTTTGTTAAAGTGAGGCCATGTTAGTTATATCCTTTTCAATGGAGATCAATAGGAAATTACTTTTCATATATTTCTCATTTTTCTGAGTAGACAAGCCACAAAAAATTCCGTAGAATCTATTGTGATGACCCCGAATACAAGTGAACTAAGGAGGATTAGTTTTCCATAGTAGATTTATGTGCATTATTTTATGTATTGATATTACTAGAAATCAATTTGTGTCACATAGTATTGAAAGTCACTCTAGGGAGAAGATCTGGTAAGCCATGCATACAATGTATTGATGGCCACTGTTTCAATCCTCAATGGTGAATTGGTTGGGTTATTTTATACATACATATATATATATATATATATATATATATATATTATATATATATTATTATATATATATATATATATTATATAATATATATATATAATATATAGATATATAGATATATATATATATAGAGAGAGAGAGAGAGAGAGAGAGAGATATATATATATATATTTCCATTATGATGCATATTTTGTACTATCTAGTGGTCAGTGCTGAAATCTGGAAATACTATTGAAGAGCACCTAGAAAATTTATTTTTGTAGAATATTTAATTAGTTATATAATTGCATGTGGTTATTTTGAGTTTTTGGATCCATCATTTTATCCAAATTGAGTTATGGAAGAAATTGGATGATCAGGGTTTAGAGATGAATGAAATCATAGGTGTTTAATGCTCTTTTGGCTCTTATTTGATGGCTATAATCACTTAATATTATTTTGAAGGTCAATGACCATGTTATAGGTGTTTTGGATACATGAAGTAAACAAGTTTTGAGAATGGCTTTGAATGACAAGTCTAAATAACTGGTTGAAGTAGAGTATGGATAGATATATGAAGGCCAACAATAGTGATTGAAATGATCTTTGTTTGCAATGGTAGTAATTTTGGAAGTGAAAGTGTATGCAATTTGTGATGATGAAAACATATTGTAGATTATGATATTTCTTATGACTCAATGATATATGATGACAGTGGATCAAATTTGAAAATGAGATGAAATAGAGATCCACAAGGAAGTTGAATTAGGAGGTGGGTGTCTCCACTGAGGTTGGAGCCTCAATCAGGTTGGAGCCTACTCATTCTTGAGGTTGGACCCTCAATCAAGTTGTATCCCTTATTGAGAACTTGTTTGCATCTTTCGAGTTTGTTGCCTAAATCAAGTTGTATCCTACCACAAGTAGAAACTTTCATATCTTGGGGGTGGTTTCCTCCAATAGGTAGGAGCTTGGAAATTGATGTAATGAATTGAAGATTAAGAAGAAGAAGATTGGTGATTTTCTCCTCTATAGGTTTCCACCTAAACAGTTGTGTCTCCTTATGATGTGATCTCTTCTTGCATTTTTTTGTTTTCTAAGTAACATTAATCTATTAATATGATCCAAAAAAAGGGTAGTTATAGTGAGTCTTGGCCACAAAGGAACCCGGCCTCAATCAGCACACATCCATGATAATTGTCTTTGACTACCCCAACAGAGGGGAAACCAGTCCAGAAATATGTCCAAAATATGTGTCATGCAGAAAGAGTTATTTTTGCGGACAAATCTAACCTCCCTAGGAGTCTAAGACTCTCTAGTGACAAACAAGACAATTAAGAGCAATCCTTCTCTAAACATACATTATTCTATGAGAAACCAAGTGTTGTTCGATCCTACCTCAAATCCAACGCTTGTTGTAGCAGTCCAGCCTTGCTGATCCAGATGAGCTCCTCCTTCACTTTAAGACCTGCATACACTAACAGTCAAACGATTACATAACACCTGAATATTTCATAAAACAAAGCATATTCATCATATAGACCAAGGAGTACATGAAATAATTCATTAACAACAAATCATTGAGAAGAATGGACTTATTTGTATTAAGGAAACAAAAAAGGAACCATTACAACCTGAGCCTTGGTGTTGTGCAAGCTCCTCCCAGGGTCCAGCAAGAGATTTCCTCTACTTTGACAAGCTCACCCACTTCCAATATGGCAACAAGAAAGGATGGTAATCTCTCCTCACAAGTTTACAATGGAAGTCCTAATTCCAGCAGCATCTACCCTTTGGAATGTTCAGCTTTCAACCTCCCCTCCTCTGGCCCAAAGCCTATATTTATAGTGTTCTAGAGGAAGTTATTCAATTCCAACATCAATGGGATACTCCCTCTTTTGGATGGGGTAGCTCCTCTCTTGATGGGATAAGTTCCTCTATCATAGGGATGCATGAACCATCTGGAGGCACCTAATACACGTCAAACACTCTTCTAGAAGGCTCTAGAAGTGACCACAAGTAACTTTTTTAAGATGAAACTCGCGCCTTTTGACCTTTATAGGGGTACGCACCCATCCTTTGGCTTACAGAGCGTACAAGTACGTAGGTACAGTGTGTTTGGGATGCGTACACGCAGGCAAGGTAGAGAGAACCTGCGTACCCAGAGATAAACATGTTTTTAAATGACTTTCTCTCTTTTTGAAGTTTTGACATGAAGAGCAGAGGTATGGGGCTTGACAAAGAGGACAATATGGCTATTTATGAGGCCATATAAACTGCAGATAGTCAAGGTGACAAAATTCAGTGTAACACTATTTCATTTTTTAACAAGGTTGACATAGTAAAAGTACTATCCTCATGGGGACCTATTTCATTTTTTAACAAGGTTGACATAGTAAAACAACTATCCTCATGAAACCTATTTCATTTTTTAACGAGGTTGACATAGTAAAAGAACTATACTCATGACACATATCTCATTTTTTAATGAGGTTGACATAGTAAAAGAACTATCCTCATGGAACCTATTTCATTTTTTAACAAGGTTGACATAGTAACAGAACTATCCTCATGGCACCTATTTCATTTTTAACGAGGTTGCCATAGTAAAATAACTATCCTCAGGGAACCTATTTCATTTACGAGGTTAACATAGTAAAAGAACTATCCTCATGACACCTAGATTATGGCCTATAAGAGGTCATAGATTCAAAGAGGTTCTCATTAGATGGGAGAAAAATGCTCTAGAAGGGATACATGTCAAGGGATCTAATGGAAATATTAGGTTTCAATTCCCCTTGTACATGATGCAATATCACTGACTATATCATCAGTAGGTGCAGGCACGGAACAGGTGGCCACATAATTAACCTATGGCGAGGTAGATACCACGTGCATGTAAGGACCATTTAGGGAATATGGTTGATTAGGAGCTAAATTAGGACCAACGAATGACAACTAATCAATGGTCACAGTTCTTCCTTTAGGTAGGAAACGTATGACACGAAAAAGAGAACAAAGAAGAGCTCCCATGACATAAACGTAGTCATGGTCGAGGAGTAAATTAAAATCCAAAGGGTCTTGGACAAACATCACATCAAGATAGATGATTTTTACTCCCAAAGTAATAGGAAACTTAGGAAGGATCCCTAACAGTTGAATGGTTCCTCTATTAAAAGCTAATATTCTGGGTAATAGGCACAAGTTGCGGAGAACCTAAAGCTTTCCAAGTAGTTGAGGAAAAAATACGAACAGATGTGCCTTCATATATGATTATGCCATGTACGGGTATATTATAAGCCTATACGATGATTTGAAAAGTCACATAAGAAGGAATATGATATCCTGCTAGTCGAATCCAATCAAATAAAGTGACTAAACTACTTACAGAGGGAACCATCAAAATGGGAGGAATGCCCTCTTGCATTACAGGAATAAGAGGATCACCTCCCTATAAAATGGGAATAGGAGGATCGCCCCCATGTACCATGGGAATATGATGATTTCCCCCTAATTCTTTGGAATCTTAAGAAACCAGAAGAACTTGAATGGTATGAACTTCACACTCTATAGGATATATATGATCAATTGAAAGAGGAATAAGGTCAACCACTTTCTCGACCAATGTTTGGTCGGGAACAGACTCATGGGATTCACTTTCAGAGAGAGTGGGATTGACCAGAGACGAGTTTGGATCAATCACTTGATCAACTATTTGAGGATTATATGAAAGCTTTCAATAACTGGCTAAAAGATGAGGTTGAGAAGCAGTAAGATTATCCAACACTTTAGAGACTTCATCCATATAAGGACAAAGGTGAATAGGATGATACCCTTCACATAACCTACATGGAAATTTGACATTTCCCTTTTTCCCATGGGTTTTACTATCACTAGTTGAAGGTTTATCACCAGCATGATCTCCAGAGGCCGATGACAAAGGTTGATGTGAACCTATGGACCACACTTCTAAGAATTTGGGAATACTAGGGAAATCTCGAAGAAGGTGGTCATCTTTAGAAAGTTTGCAAGGTAATTTCATTTTACATTGCTTATTGAAATATTTCTCCACATCAATTGCATTAGCAACATTGACTGCTTGGTTTCCGCCTTTCTTATTTTTCTTCTTCTTAATATTCCTTTTCTTTTTCTTCTTATCCACCTGGTTACTAACTTGCATATTTTCACGAGACAAAGAAGAAGAAGAGGAAGAAGACCAAATTGGAAAAGAAGGAAAAGGGTAAAATTTAAGATCAACTAGAGGTTGATATGGTTCAAGTGGAGGAGAGCCCGATTGAGGAGCAGTTTGGATATTCAAAACCACAGGGGTCGAAAATAACCAAACCGACAAACCAATGGTAAATCCAGGAAGGGATAATGTTTCCATATAGCGAGCACCAACATTTCCAAAAGAAGGAAAAGGACTAGGATTCCCATCAGAGGGGTTTCCTTGGTTGGTAGACTTAGGAACTATTTCCATTAGTCTCAACCTAAGATCTATTAAGGAGTATTTCCATAGGAAGGATATTATTTCGCGGTCAATTAATTTTAGAATTTAACAACAAATAAATTAAAAAGGGGTAACTAGGCATAAATGTTTACCAAGCAACTGTGAACTGCAATATACACCTTAGTGAACCAAGGACTTAACATACGACAACCAATATCCTTGAATTTTGTGTTCAGTGTATCATAGTATACAAGCCGACAGACTCAGTTACCTATAGATGGATAGAAACCTATTGGGGGCTCCGAATATATACACGATGGTATGTGGGAGTCCAGTCCGTAATAGTGTTGTCTAATGCATAACCGTTCGATGAGAGCATTCCCAAATACTTACCATGTGTGGAACACCTCCGATATACCCAAAAGTACTGGAGAAAAATCTTATACACTTCCATACGTGGAACACGATTTCACCCCTGGGATACAAAACTAGAAAATAACGACAACTCCTACGTTTAACGACACTGGAACATGTCTCTAGCCTAGACCTCTAAATGTTTTTCGTTAATGAAAAATTCTCCTTAGGTTAATTAAGGTAACTTTTAAGTTTATCTTGAATTATGTTTCAATTTTATGGCTCAAAGCGATGTCACTTGAACACCTAAGATTCAGCTCTATGAGAAAAATATTATTTTCCAATTCGATGAAAGCTAAACTAGTAATGGGAGAGATTTCAAGCAATGATTCAACAAGCAGTAATCCAACAAATAAAGTGCCCTTAACTATTTTTTTATTTTTCACTTCCCAAATACAACTTTTCAAAAGTAAAATGATTTTCACACTTTACTAAGATGCACTTATATGAACTTTCATTTTTCTTTTCGTTTTGAATGATTTAATGCACCTAATTCACTCTTTAGCTTTTAATCACCGAAAAATGTGATCTATTTTAAATGATGAATCTCAAAAAAATAAAAATTCAATGCAACTAATATAATGCACTTTAACAAAAAGTAAATATTTGGAATAAAAATTAAATAAATGCAAGATCAATTTCTTTTATGATTGCAAAATAACTACTAATTCTCAATCAACAATGAACCAATATTTTCCCAATCATACAAGAAACAAACAATTGTTTTAATTGAGAGAAAACATCAAAACTCAATCAAAATTTCACTTTTACCACTTAAAGGGAAGGATTGACTTTTGCATACCACAAAGAAATTGAAAGCGAAAAGAGAGAATATGTTGCACACAGAATAGGGAAATGACCTTAGAGAGACCAAGACACACTAGAGTTTTTAGCAGAAACCCTAATAATTCTCACATTCAAGGACCATCGCTACTTGATATAGAAAATCCCATGCTAACAGGGTTATCAACACTACTTTTCATAGCAAAACACATGATGGCAGCACTACTTTTCATAGCCAAACTAGTGCTGGTCTTCAACAGGGGTAGACAATAGAAGACAAGGTCTTCAATGCAACTGTCCAAGGAAAAATAGGCGCTGATAGCATGATTGCCATTGATAAAACATGCACTGAGCAATGAAATTTTATGAAAAACATGAAATAATCAGGAAGAAAATCTAGACCTAATACCCTAAGACACCAACAATTCAGATTACATACTGAAAATCAATCAAAACAAAGGGTCATTCAATGGTTGGACAAACTTAACGAGAAGGAAAAAAATGAAAGGAGGATGAAAGGGGTGTAGGCTTCCCTAGTGGTGTTGCCAATTTATTAACCAAGCAATCCCTTCTACGGATAGAAGTGATCTCTCTAGCGTAATGTCTGGGTATAGTAACAACTGTGAAAAAGCAAGAAAAATTCCCTAACCTTGATTAGGATCACAAATGAGAAAGGAAGATGGCCTACATCTCTGCTATGCGCTCAACCTTTGATGATGATCCCGATCCCTTAGCTCCTAGGATTGCTCCTCGCTATTCCTTGCGTCTGAATACATGCAAGAGAGATCAGAAGACAAAAACAAGAGAGATCATATCATATGCATTCTAGTGTAAGTTATACAATAGATCAAGGAGTATTGTACTAAGAAAACTATCATAGACAAGCTTATGGGAAGTAAAACAGGCTTTGTATTAATGATTAAATTAAAGAGGGAAGCACACAATCGGTGCCTTAATGTTAAAGGCCTCCTTTAGGATGGTTCCAAGTCCAATCCAAACTAAACAAGCTCTCCTTTCCTCTCTTACCAAAATGGCAACATCTAAGAACAATTAAGTAGAAGAATGAAAATCAGTAACGACCAACCCATTGAGGAAAGTGAAGAATGGATTTATAGAGAGGGAGAGGGAGTTAGAGATCCACCAAAGGAGGAAGGATGTCCTTATCTCGAAGGTAATATCCCTAAAGGTAGGATCAAGGGCTCTAAATGGGAGTACTTGACTATATCTTCATCCAATAACTACCATTTCATCGTTCTCAAGGCTTCTAGTAAGAGAAACTTCTGCTCCATTTTTGGAGAAACTACTTGAAGATGACCAATGTGGATTTTCCTATCAAAATTCGTGCTGCCAACGCTAGTCATTAGTTAGACAAAAGGTTACCAGCACAAATTTTCCTACTAAAAGTAGTGTTAGTCTTGCAAATTATTGTTTTTCACAAGTTTTTCTAGAATTGCTTCAAGATATTAGTTCTCCATCCCTTTAGGGATATATTGAGCATATAATTCATGGTGAATGAGTTTACACAAATTTTTTTTCTTTATGACATTTGTGATGATAGTGGCACAAAGGATGACACTTCAGGTATGAAGTTGGGAATGTGACAAAATATTGTGTAACACCTTGAACCATTTCCCCCCCTGGAGGGGAATTTTTGTTGCAACCACTATTGTGATCTCAATGAATGAAAAGGTAAGTTTTCCAATCTTAGCCTCCAATCCGTCAAAGATTTTGGAAAACTCCTTACTCAATTGTAAATTGTACCCTTAAATCTTTTCACAAAACCTCATACACCCCACCCGCTCAAAATACATTCTAATAGATGGGTCTGAGTTGATCTATGAAAGATCTCCTGGTTCAAAAAAAAAAAATAGCACCTCCCTTGTGCTTCTTTTCCTCTGGAGATGACATGATTTTGTTTTGAAACAATGAATAGTCTAGGGTTTAAGGTAAACTTGTTTTGTGCAACAATGTAAGATTAATGACAATATGAATTCTTCGAGTTAAACCTCTGATGGTGATTAATAAGCAAACTCTACACAAAGACTAATAAACGCAAAATTTCTTTAGGCAAAAACCCTAAAACAGGTTGCAATTTTTGACACTGGTGGCAGAAAATTTATAGGGATAGGCACAACACCAGAAACGCAACACACAAGGCAATGAGATTTCAAATGCTTCTTAAGCACAAATAGTTAAGGTGGGAAGCTTCAATTCAGTTTTAACACACGACACATCTTTCACATGGAATATCTAAAGAATAAAATGCAGACTTGGTCACGTCAAATTCAGAAGATAGAGGACTGTGTGGAAGCACAACAGATCAGGAATAAGTACAATGAACTAAGAAAAGTGAAGCGAAATACAAAAATGTAGCGAGGATGAATTAACTATTTTTTCAGGATCTATGCTTTTGGCTGGCTCATGCATGAAATTTAGAATTCATTTATGATCAAGGAAACAAAATTAGCTTGAGTTTTCACTTGTGAGAGGAGTTTGATCTTCGAATGACAAGAAACGTAGCACTATGTGGAAATGCAGCGCCCCTACCCCCTTTGTGCAACAACATAGCACGCTCACACCACAAGCTTCTGATGTGAATGAACAAGAACTAAATTATGTTGGATGAAGGAGGCAGTGCAAATAACCTCCCAAAGCAATATGGAGTGGAATTGATGGTGGAAATTTTGGTTTCAAATTGTAATAATGAATGTGCAACACCTTGTTTAGAAACACAACGCATGGAAAAACACAATAGATTGTCCTCTTGACCATTGTACGCTTTCTGAGGTCGTGAACACTCATGAAATGACACCTAAACTGATTCAAACTCTACAAAATTTGTGCCCAATCCTTTATCATGATTTCTTTGATGTAACTTGACCTCTAGACTTAGGTGACTAACTAATGATGACCAAATTTTTTGATGACATGACCCTTCACCACTCTTCCATGGTGACTAATGAATCCCTATGATTAGCCCTTTAATCATGATCTAAATTCATGACATTAGACATTTGGACTTTAGCAAAATAGACAGACTTTGCATGACACTCATTCCAATTCTAGACCTTTTTAAACCATCATAGTCTGGATATCATGATTGATATTTACAAATTAACCTCAGATAAATGGAAAGACTAATATGACTAAGATCTCTATAATATAGGAATCTAACACAAAGAATCTAATATATGTACCTTCTAGCACAACAAACCAATATGTGATATCATATAATGACTCCTTCACTTGAACGATCATGCAAAGAGGATTGATCTCATATATCATCTGAAATATGATTGCAAAGAAATGCTATACCAATATTTCGTATGCCCCTCTAAACTCAAATTTGACGAAATCTTGCAATGGAAGTAAACTCAGAACTTATCCTATGGGGTCCAGTTCAAATACATTACTAGGAATGCATACCGTGCACATATCCCATCCAACAGAAATGCAAACATATAAAAATTTGGTGCCTGGTTTTTCCTTAGAGATGCTTTAGCCTGCCCAATATGACACTACAACTCAAAAGAAATTATATCTACCCAGTTGAATATTTTGTCATGGGTAACTACCATGTTGAGCATATATATTTAGTTCTCTTCAAGTACTTCAACGTTCTTTCGCCCATGTATCTTGCAACACATGGAAAAAAGGTACTGATACACATCCCTGAGAATAATGGTTGGGTAAATTGTAGATGGGCAGTCTTAGAATTTAGTAGACTCCCGAAACCAAGATTAGATGATGTCACTTGTGTCGATATCAACCCATCTAGTATAGAAGTTTTTATTTGCATACTATGTGGGTCCTAGCATCTTATAATAAGTTTGCATGTCTTTTCCATAATATGTGGCAAGTTGACCACCACTTTCACTATGAAGCACCAGATCTGAATCATCCATGTGTGTTAGAATCCATTCAATTACCTCCGCACAAGGAATGATTGGGAACCTGCATGCAATCTTGTGTATCACGAACCACTTGATGTTGATGTATACTTCCAAATCTTCCAGATTTTTAGAGAAATTCTTCTGCATGAATATGTCTGATGTCTTTCCACATGACCTGAGTGGAGTTTTCTATGAAGCTTTGTATATGTGTGAGAATAGGAATGGTGGGATTTTTAATTTATAGTGCTTCTTCAGTGCTTTCTTTCGAAGCTTCTTTTGAGGCCACTCGATGTTTAGCAGGAGACATTTTTCCAACAAATGAGGAAAGAGTAATGATACTATTAGATTGAACACTTGTATGTGGAAACACACTCATAGTGACAAATATTAGCTTCACGAAATCTTCTATCTATTACAAGAAATTACTTAGTAGATCATATCCAAAAATCCATCAATTATAGCTAAGAGTATAAGCATGTAACTGATGGGACATGGTTACTTGTATAGGCAATAAATATGCATTAAAACAAGGAGGGCACATTGTCAGAGTGTGAAGGGATATTTGAAGTCTGAAATTGTCCTTTTTTTGACAAACCTTTTTCCTTCCTTTCCATATTTTCCATAATAATTTTGTTGTAGTTTCAAGATAAAGGTCATCCTATATATGCTTAAATATCTAAAAATGTATTTATCATCCATGATTTATAATATGTTGTTTCTTTGTGAAATTTAATTTAAACATCCCTATATCTACTGAACCTCATTCATTCTACAGCTACCTCCATGGTTAGACAGGTTCTAGTGCACCAAAGGACAAATGAAAGGAACTAATAGATGGAAAATGGTTAGCATATGGATATCCATGTAACACCTTCCTCCCACAATTACCCAATCTAATTATTCCACTGGGGTAAAACATGTGATGAAGGGTTACTATGATATGATTCAACCTCCTAGATCACCTTAAGGAAGTGGAACTAACATGCCAACACTTTAAAGGGCTCCCTCAGGAGCTATAGAACCTTCAGAAGCCTACCAAATCTTCCAGGTTTCCAACCCCTGACAAAACTTTCTTCTTGACTGAACTACACCCTGAGTCACTCCCATGAAAATTCTTCCATGCAACTGAGACCCTCCAGTCGCTCCCACAACAAGGCCTCCATGAGTCTGTGGCCTTTTTCAGGCAGTTCTATGTTAGCGACCCTAAATTTTGAGCCACGTTTTCAGGGGTAGGACTCAGGCCTCTGCCTATAACTTCATGAAACTTCCAGAAACAATAAATAAAAATATGACAAGGCCTCTAATGCAAGACTTGAACAAGGAACTCACCTGGCAAGGCCTAGCCATGACATACATTCCATAAAACATATCATGAACATGTAATCTATAGGTCATATAAACACATCTGAGCTTAGGGAATCCATACTTATTTGAGATTCGTCAAGGAGTTCTAATTCCCTTTCATAATAGCTGCATTATCATCTATTAGGTCATACATTCGTTATTCATTCATTTACTAGTCAAAACATGATGAGAGCCACAACTCTAGTCTGTCATAAACCATACTTATAACCAACATATAACCAATAGAATAAACATGATATAACAAACATTATCATCACATAATAACAAACATATTTACACATAATACAGAAGAGGAAAATATCTATTATCAGCATATGAAAAAATGCAACCAAGCCAAGAACTTCCACGTACCACCCGACCATAGATTAGCTGAACTAAATATATATTTAAGCCAATCACCCCCGTGCCATATTCCAAGCATGAATGTGGGACTCACAACATAACCAATCAAGGATTACTCATGCTTTAATGTGTATCTCACCAATGGATTCCAAGACCCAGACAATAAACATACACTACAGGATTTATTGCAATCTTGTTATGTATCGGTTAATGGATCACTAGGCCCTAAAAAAACATGGATGCCTCCAGATCTCTCCACCTAAACTATGAGGAATTTTTTTGTATCCACCCTCTAGTATTTACTATGTATCCTATTAGGTTCCTATGATTCATAGGATCAAATAATGATCGACTATTATCTTTCTGTTGATGGAATTATAAATAATATTGTATTCTACAAATTATTTCCAAGAAAAAAAATAGAAAAAGTAAATGGGTTTGCAAGATAAAATGCGCCTTTAGGGTAAATTAAGTATGTTTTAGTATAATTTAATCCTAATTGTAATGAGTTACTCGTATCGTTAAACACAATTAATAAATTGTAATATATGCATTGGCACTAAGTCGAAAATGACAAAATGGTTTGTTGGCTTGTGATATGGTGGGCGCATTTTTCAACGGCCACGATCTACCCTGCCTAGATCAATGGTGGGGGATCGATTTTCCCCCTTAGTCCATTCTACCAATTATCAGCAGGGGGGGGTCCGAAAAGTGGATTCACTATTCACTGGCCCCATGCTACGTGGCGGGCATCAACATTTCACACCCCCCTACTCAATACCCCTTACCACCTACCCCCCCTTCTGAAAACCACTCCTATGTCCCGCCAGTATAAACTCCTGCTATTTCATCCTAACCACCATGAATCAACATCCCTTCCACTCACATTTCACCAGGTGGACCTCCCATCCCCACCTCGCTCCTACGTTGTCCCATTTCCCCCCACTGCCTCTCCGCCACCTCACACCGAAAAACCCCACTTCCTTTCCACCAACCATCTACATCCACGTCATATATCCATTCGATCCCACTCCCGCCAAATCAATAGTGAATGTTGGCAAATTAAAGTCAACACCGAGTTGGAAAAATTATCAGTTAAAACTATGTTTTTTCCTATACAATACAGTGATTTCGAGTATGGTTTCCAAACAAATAAGAACGAATTTCTCAAAACAGAAAGATATTTTTGTCTATAATTGATCCGGATTTAAACAGTAATGCAAAAAAATATAGAGATAACCATATACACAAATATGCAGAAGAAATAATACTTCATTTCATTAATGGAAAATACTGAAATATGCTTACAACCAGAAATGGAAATAAACCAGCTAGGGCGATGGTAGCTTATCTTTGAGAAGAGATGTGGTGACTACATGCCTCTGAATTGTTCCCAAACTGTGTTACAATGAGGCTCGAAGGCCTATTTATTGTTGAGAAACAATGGAAAACCCTTCACATTACAAAACCTACCCATAGAAGATAAAACGCCAAATTGTGGGCCCCGTTTTGGGTAAATTGGTACATCAATTTCCCGGGGTCGTAACTTTGGCATACGATCTTCGTTTGACACGTATGATAGCTCGTTAGAAAGATCTATCTGAGAACTACCATTTTTGGAACGGGCAACATCGATCCATCGCATGGACCCATGTTGCCCTTGGCTTCCCCAAAAAACGTCGTTTAGGGCCTCAAAACGGCTCCCGAAGTTCAGGACCCGAAAAACTGCTAAAAATAGTAAGTTGTGCTACAAT
>APFE030842273.1:0-12067 GCA_000404065.3 Pinus taeda | reverse complement strand
GATCCCTCAGCAGAGCCTCAAGGAAAAGAAGAGATGCAAGCTAATCTTGAGGAATTCAACCAGCAACTACAGGAAAGTGGACTACAGGTAGATATGGAGATACAATCCCTAAAGTAGTAGGTGCAAGAAAAGGAGGCACAACTGGCCTGCATGGCCAGTTGGGCAATTGAAGCACTGCAATGTAGGCATCTGACCAAATCTTATGGCCTGTACCTAAGGGACCAGTGGCTACAGTTCCAAATCAATACGTTGGAACAGAGGGGTATCTCTCACATCCAAAACCCCCAACAGTTCATAGATTTATGTAACACCAGTTCATCGGAAGATAAGGCCAAGCTTTCAGAGTTTTACCTCCATAATTTGGCCCTTCCAAACATCACTTCGTGGGACCCCAACACAGCAGTAGGGGACATGCAACTGATGGCAATGACCTCATGGTTAAACCACGAAGAGAAGAGAGCAGCTGAGGTTAGGAATGTCATGGACCGTGAGTTACATGAACCACTGCTGATTAGAGCAAAGCCAGGGGACCCCACAGCATTGACATCCACTCACCAGCACCTAGCAACCAACTCTTGGGGTTTATTAGAGTACATGTATCGTCAGGCCCAGGCCATAACACACTTCGAGGATATGGAGCGATTACTAGGGGACAATTATGTTCATGCTTGCACCCGTAGGTGGAACATATTGTCCCACAGCCTCAAAATTCGAGAATATCACACTACAACTCGGATGAGGGAGGCTTTGGCACGGGTACCTCTCTACAATAAGTCTATGAAGAACCTCCAAGCCAATTTGATAGGCCTCAAGCTAAGTCCACCCTTACTTTTGGGACTGTTAGAGGGAGGCACAGAAGAGGAGGAGCATAAGCAATGGGAAGAAGTGGAGAGGAAGGCCGGATTCCATGATAGTGTGGAAGACACTACTTCAGAAGCTTGGGATGTGCGAGTGGCCATCAAAGCAATGAAAGACGAGGAGCTGGACTAAGTTGCTCAGAGGATGAGCAACCCTTTTAGCAGGGGGGTGATGATGAGCCCCAAAATTGGTAACAATTTGGGCTCATTTGCCCTAATTTTCATTGTGTCCTTGTTCAAATCCTTCATTTTCTATAGTTTATGCATTATTTTCAGTATGTTTATGTCATTTGTATGAATAAGGGAAGTCACTTTTCCTAGGTGGTTAACACATGCTTATTTCAGGTTTTTGACACATATTAGAGCAAAGTCAAAGCAATCATGGGCTATAAGACAGCCAAGCCTGAGGTGAGGATTCTAAGGGGGGGTTACCTATGGCATTAAATGACCCTTCCTCGGGATCTTCACCCCCAACTCCGAGCTCCAAAGATCACCAAACCGAATTTAGAAGGCAGCCAAGCAGAATTTAGAAGGGACTGTTTAACTCACAGTTTGACAGCCTAGTTCCAAAAATTGAGGAGGCTAGCTAGGTCCCTCGTGATGTATAAATGTTGAGGCCTCAGCCTTCGAAAAAAGACTTTTGAAACTATTATGTATTTTGCACCTCAATGCTGCCAGTCCCATTTTGTTCTTTTGTAGCCATTTTTGGCATGACTCTTTTGATTATTTTTGGATAATGAGAAGCAGTTTGGTTTCCTATCAAATCTGAGTTTTTCATAGGAGCCATAGCTCTCAGGGTTGGGCCCAACCAGAGAGCCTAGGGCCTCCTTTCTGTATTGTTACTTTTCCTTTATGTATCACCGTTTTCCTTTATGCATTTGAACATATTTCTGTTATGTAGATTTCGTTATGGTTCTAGAATAGATCATTGTTTATGAATGACATTGCTTTAGGTGCTTTGGTAGGATAATAACAGAAAAACTTCCAAGAAAAGGGACAACCACACTTCTGGTTTCACCTCATCCTTATTGGATTTGGGGCTGGAATTGAGGAAACAGTGCTGCCTCACAAAAACACTAGTTTGCTTGGCTATGCAATCCTTACTGTGTTGTTTTTATTAGCAGAGATTAGTCATGGGTTTCGACATCTGAAATGTTTCTTTGCATAGGTGATGTACAAGGTTTTCTTCCCAAATAAAGTTGTTGTTCATTTATGTTGTTGATGGTTAGACTAGACTAGTTCAAGATTTGATCATTTGCAAGCCTTTGTTGATTTGATCAGGGTACACCGTGCAGGGCATCTTCTCTAGTCTTTCATCCACCCAAAGTATCATCTGAGCTATTTGTTCTGTCTCTTAGCTAAATTTCTCATTTCCCATCTATCCTTTTTGTCCACGTAACCTTACCTCCTTACTCATCATTGCCTTAGCCTTCTTCAAGCCAAGTCGGCCTTCTACACCTCTTCACAACTCCATCCACCAATCCTTAGGAAATTTTTAGACCCCTATCCTACCTCTGGATCCATCCATGCACCTTCCCTCACTCATCCATCCCCTAAAAACAGATTTCCAAACATCCTGTAGAAATTCTAAAACATCCCGTAGAACCCGTGCAGACTTCCTGTAGAAGCTCACAAATGAGGTTTCTTGATAGCCAAACTTTGTGAAACTCTCTGGAAGAGTGTTAGCAACTCCTTAGACCCTCTCTGCACCTTTCCAACCTTTCCCAAGCATTCCTCTTCCTTGATCCACCCCTGCACAGTAAAGCACGGTTGAAGCATATGCATGAGAAAATTGACAACTTAATCAAAGATACAAAAAGATGTTTTCTTAGGATAAAGGTAGCGTAAACACATGCATTTTCCCCTCATAGAAGTAATGGCATCTCTTTCAGTAGTTTGCACTCTCATCTTTGCATCAGTAGGACTAGCTGGTAGAATTAGGGTTTGCTAGGGTTTGCGCTTTCCTTCAGTGTGTCAATCTCTTTTCACAAGTAGAATAGCTTCCTTTGAGTTAGCTTTCATCCATCACTTAACAACTTCTTCTAAGAGCTCATAGGAGTTGGCTAAAGCCCCTAGCATACTTGTGCCAGCTGACCAAGTGACAGCTGTGGCAAGAGCTAGTACTTGTGCATACAGCACCGTCGCTTCCAAGTTTGCTACGAACTACCGGGTTGATAAAAGTAAAGAAGGGAGTCCCAGGAGTTGCAGCATTATTGCTGCGATACTGGATCCCACCAACAACATGGAACCTAAGAGGCTATCACTCTAATCAGCCCAGATTACACTAAGGAGTTTTATATCTTCTCTTTTGCCTCTTATGTACACTAGCAGGAGTTATGTTGCAGAAAAATGATGAAGGCATAGAGCACCCTGTGGCCTTCTTCAACAAAACTCTAAGGGAGTTGAACTAAGGTATGACCTTATTGAAAAACAAGCTTATGCTCTCATAAAATCTTTAAAGGAATTCAGAATTTATATTTTTCATTCCAAAGTGGTTCATATGTACCTTCAACCTCAGTAAAAGATGTCTTAACTCAGCTAGATATTAATGGAAAGAGAGCTAAATGGATTGCCAAATTCATAGAGTTTAACATAGAGGTGAAGCCCACTATGCTTGTCAAAGGCCAGGGCTTGGCTAAACTTATGGCTGAGGAAAATTGTAGTTTGTTAGACATAAATTGCATGGGTCCAAATTCAGATGATAAGCAGACAGAGGAAGCAGCAGAAGAGCAAAAGCAGAATCGGTCTTTGGTTGAAAATCTGGCCACGCATGAATGGTATTCTAGCATAGTTCATTTTTTGTAGAATCTAGAAGTCCCTCTAGGTCTTAGTTCAATTCAAGCTTGGGCCATTAAACTCAGATCAACCGAATTCTGCATTAATAAAAGTCTGTTGTATTGGAAAGACCCATCCGAAATCCTCTTGCAATGTCTAGATAAAGGAAAATCTATGGAAGTCATGCACCAGTTCCATTATAGCATCTGTGGAGGGAATCATTATTGGAAAACCACAGCCCACAAAATCCTGAGCGCTGGGTATTATTGGCCTACTCTGTTCTCTAATGTGTTTTCTTATTTGAAATCTTGTGACAAATGTCAGAGGTTTGCAGGAAGACAGCAGCTAAAATCTCTGCCCTTGAAGCTAATACATGTCAATGGTCCCTTCCAGCAGTGGGGCTTGGACTTTATAGGTGAGATCAACCCACATTCCAATGGCCAACACAAATTGATCTTGGTAGCCACTGATTATTTCAGCAAGTGGATTGAGGCTATAACCACTAAGAATTCCAATCATCAAGTTGTCATATAGTTCTTGAATGAGAATATTTTCACTAGATTTGGTTTCCCAACCAAACTAGTCACTGATAATGCAACAACTTTCAACGCAAAAGAATTGGTGAACATGATTGAATCCATGGGCATTCAATTGGTGCATTCTACCTCATATTATCCTCAAGGAAATGGCCCAGCAGAATCATCTAACAAGAGTCTGGTAAGGGTAATAAAAAAACTATTAGAGGATAACAAAAAGAGTTGGGATTCCAAGTTGAAATTTGCACTGTGGGCTAACAGAGTTACCATCAAAAAGTCCATAGGAAATTCTCCATTTAAGCTGGTTTATGGCATTGATGTTGTTTTCCCTATCCAGCTGATTCTCCCTATGGTAAAATTATTCTAAAATAACAAGATGAAGAGAATGACATGGTAAGGAGAATGAATAACTTGGTTGAACTACAACAGATCAGAGAGCAGCTAGTTGAGAAGTCAAAAGCTCATCAGAAGAAAATCAAAGAAACCTTTGACAGAAAGGCAAAAGTGGACAATTTCCAAGTTGGTGACTGGGTTATCAAATGGGATGCATTTAAGGAAAAGAAAGGTAATCATCGTAAGTTTGACTCCTTATGGAAAGGTCCATTTGTCATCGCTCAAATTCAATAGAACAATACCTTTATTCTGCACAGTCTGGAAGGAGGAGATGTTTTTGCTAGCCTTGTCAATGGGCGGTTCTTGAAATTTTATTTCATTTAAGGCTTTAAAGCCTTGCATTGTAATATATAATATAATATATAATTTATATTTTATATATTTTTTTTTTATTATATGTTTTTTTTTTTATTTTTTTATTTTATTTATTTATTTTTCAGTTTTTATTTTATTGCAAAATAGACTCCATGCCCAATGGAACACTAGGAGGAAGATTTGATTTTGTTTTTACAGGAAAGGCAATGTTCTGTGATTCTTGAAACCTCACAGGGAGGATTTCATCCCCAGAAGGAGCCAGTGTTAGCCTTATCGAAAAATAGCCCAAAAATGAATCCAAAACACTCCCGAAGTCTTCAAAATTTTGTTAAGGATCATCCAAAGATCAAAACCAGAACAAGAGAAGAACCCTTGGGATGATGGAAAAGCACTATCGGGAGGCTAAAGCACATAAAAAATAGTGAAAAATCATGTATCGCAGGCTTGAACATTGAAACGCGCAACAGCCATCCGAACTGGCCGATCAATGGTCCATATTTGATCGGTGGGTCGCAATTGGCCAACATAGAGGAGGACTTAAGGTTGGGTGGAAGACACCCTCGATCAGCGATCTCCGATGATTGGATTGGCGGGGGCAACCTGTGGATTAAGGGTGGACCGAGTGGAACTTGCGATGGCGATCAACGATGCAATGTGGAATGTCAATCAAGCACGTAGATCGATGGCCCACATCCCGTCGCAAGATCACTATCGGAGATTAACAAGGAGTGCTAACCATGGGCTCGGGGCACGAGCGATATGCGATTACAATCAATCGCATCGGTGGATCGCAATGAAATATTATGGAGTGAGGCCGTTATACAGGCATATGTGTGATGCGATTAACTGGACCCGATGGTTATATACATGATATTGCATAATATTTGAGGTCCGCAGAAAGGCCATTTCCAATAAATTTTCGTAGTTTTTCGTTATTTAACGAAATACAAAGGGAACCTTGGAGCGGTGCCAATGCGATAAGACCCAGACCTGAAAGGGTTCGGGAATGAAAATATATAATTTTTCAGATCCGCTAAAGAAAATTTCTCATGCTTTTTAGTGTTTTTAACATATCCAAAATACAAAGGGAAGCAAGGGAACAAGCCACTAGCGACTTGCGATAATGACCCAAAGGTCGGACCCGCTAAAGGAATAGGCCATTTTTAAGGACTTTTTAAGTCCGAAATGAACAGAGCTGGGTGGGACTTTACAATATTGCATCATTCCTCTGTATTAATAGAAAGGGGCTGATTGAAGGGATTACAAAGGCCCGAAGAGCCATTCCATCACAAAGAAGAGGCTGGGAAACAGTTGTCGGGAGATAGAGGCCGAAAAGCAATCATGGAGCATAGACAACACAACACAACCAAAACAAACAGAACGATCATGGAGCATCACTTGCACGAGCGAGCTCCCAGATAGTGTAGAAAACTACACGAATGCAGTTACTGAGATATTAGAGAAAGATGCCTCTGAGCTCTTGCATGTCCGGTTGTGGCATCAAGTTGTTAACAAAGGACAGAGAGGATAGATTAAGACCTCTCGAGCCTCAGAAGGCTCGAGAGAATTGTAAAGGGCCTATAAATATTTGTAAGTTCAGAGGAACAAAGGTTCAACTTTTGGAGACTGTGGAGACTCTACTCCTCTGGCTTCTCATTTTCATTCCAGCAATATAAGCTTCTTTTGCTATTACATGTTCAACTCCGATTTTCTTTGTTGTTGTATGCTTTCGCTTGAATAGGTTATTCATGTTTTTTGTTGTGTCTAATGCCAGATAATTGTCATCTTATCTCTGCATTGATAAATTATATTTGCAAGCTTCATTTACTTCCTGTAGCTAGCCATTCATATGTGTTTATGTATGCATCTATTGGTACAATCAGTATTCTCCATCTATCCATTGAATCTAAAAACTATTGAGCATTAGTGGTCTAAAGCCTTGTATTGTTGAGGGTGTTCATGCATGTATTGAGTGAGAATAGAGTTGAAATGGTTATCTGACTTGATCCAAACCATCATCCATTCCAATAGTTCTAAGAACAATATTGAAGATTATATTTTACCAGGCATCTCTAAGCTACAACCTAGGAGAGTTTCCTGGAGTGATAACATGACCAATTGCCTAAACACTCATGTCTGAAAGTAAATAGGTTTTTTCTAAATATCTTGATACATCCTAAACCATCTTGTTTTGATCTCATGAATTAGTTGTCAAGTCACTCTACAATGGGGATAATTTGTTTGGTATTAAAATATAGTTCTTCACCTATCTAATTTGTGAAGGAGGAAGACCAATCACCTAAACACTCATGTCTGAAAGGAAGTATGTTTTTTGTAAATATCTTGATACCTCCTAAACCATCTTGTTTCAATCGCATGAATTAGTTGTCAAGTCACTCTGTAAGGGGATAATTTGTTTGGTATTAACACATAGTTCTTCACCTATCTAATCTATGAACAAGGAGCTTCTTATACTTGCTGCAAAATTGATTGGGGATGACATGCCCGGAAACTATTCTAAGTTTGGGGAACATATGATAGTGAAACAAGAAAATAATTATGTAGAAGATGCAGTTGCACATTTCCTAAAAGCTGAGAGTTTGGCCCAAAGGCTGAGCTAATGAATTTGCCATTATTCACATGAGACCTATCTTAACAAGCAGGAAGCATAGCCACCCTTTGAGGATTTTCACTTTGTCTTCACAAAACAGAGTGAGTTATGGTCTAGATCTGTCTTTGGCTTACTATCCTGTTATAGTCTAGATCTAGCTTTGGCTGACTATCTTGGCATTTATTATATGGCTGGGTTGTCCGACACTTGGGCTTGTCAAGCCCCGCGGCTCCTTGCTCAAAGCAGGGACTAGTTGCGATGCAACATCCCTTGTTTATAATAAAGTGTTGGTTCTTCCAACTATAACGCATGCAATTTGTCATCATATTATTATGGTTTAATTCTTGTTGCTAGGCATGTTTCCTTTTTTCACATTTGATTTAGAGAGGATCATCCACCCTATATATCCATAAATATAGAAGCATCGTTCTTTTGTGAAGATCGTGGTTGATCCTACATTGTCAAAACCATTTTAGTAAATCTAAATATTTTTGTAGGAAAAAGATATTGTTTTTGGGAAGGTTGTGGTTAATTTTATATTGTTATAAGTGTAGTAATTTAAAATTAGTTGTATTAAGACATGGTCTATTTTACATTGTCAAGACAATTTTTTTGGTAGTTTTGAGCCCATAAATTTAATTTAACGAGAAGAAAAATGCATAATAAAAAACAAGAAGGAAACTGAAATTATAAACATAGACACGAGATATACATGGTTAAACCTTGACAATGTGTCAAGGAAACCACCACGGGGCAAGGGATTCGAATACGTTTATTAATTAAGGTCAAACAATGACTCTCCGATAAGTTTTCCTCTCAGGATACAATATTTTAATCAATAGACATTGTTACAAATTGTCCATTGTTATACAATCGTCTAATCAGTAAAACAAGATTTACTAAGGTTAAAATTACATTTACATTATTCTTTAATTATTGTCATTTTTAACAATATCCACCTTGACAACAATTTTCCTAATCCCTTGCCCATTCCCATTCATCATCTTTTCTACAAGCCAAGAGAAACCAAACACCATTGCAACTTCTCTACCAAAACTAGTTTCATGATCATGTCTACACAATTCTCCTGTGTGTGGACCTTTTTGAGAGCTACTTTGCTGCCATCAATTACATGTCTTACAAAATGGTATTTTACATCAATATGTTTATTCTTGTTGTGATAACCCATATTAGTATCCAAATGAATAGCACTCTAACTATCATAGAATACATTCACTTTCTCTTGCATCCTTCCAAGCTTATCTAATAGACCCTTCAATCAGATTTTCTCTTTATAGGCATGTGAAGCAGCTGTATATGATACCTCAGTAGTGGACAAAGCAATTGTTTCCTGAAGCTTTTACATCCAACTAATCGCTCCACTTGTGAGAGTAAAGACATATCCTAAAGTAGATATCCTCTTTTCCAAGTCACCGGCATACCTCACACTTCGACGCTTCCACTGGCCTGAACGCTGCTCCTGTAGCTGCTCCACTTGCATACAAAATGCTCCTCTCTGTCAATTATTCACTTGTGATTCTTTATTATTCTTTGCTATTATTCTATGCATAATTGACCTCTCTATGCTCTCTGGTCCCTCTGCCTGACTGCTTCATAAAAAAAAAGGAGCGTTATTGCATCTGCGCTTCCATTGCATGAATTGCATTCACCTGATTACTCTGTCCTATCTAACTGTTCATTTCACTGATTGATTCATAAATGTCTCTGACATGGTAACTGTGCCTGAATTCTGGTGAGCTGGTGCCTCCACAAGCTAGACTCTCTTAAGATTGGTCTTGGTTTTGGTGGAGGGCGGCAGCCTCTCTCCGGAGTTCTTTGACAACAGCAGCGAGAGCCTCAAGATTAACGCCGTGTTTGCAAAGGGCGATGAGAACAGAGAGGGTGTGACGGTCGATACCCGTCTGCAGAAAATTTGAAATCGAAAACGCCAAATCCAACGACTCTCTCGCGTTTTGTGGACACTTCTCTGGTGCAGCAGAAGCGTGGTGATGGCTATGGGGTAGCGGAAATGCCCTCTGCCAAAGCCTATATGTGCTCAACCGTTGCACAATTTCGAATTATGTTTCATTCATAGTCTTGACATAAAAATCAGGCTGTAATTTTACCTACATTCTACACCCTGTCTGTGCTCATTTTCTTGGTCAATTTCAGGCCCTACTTGGTGATCTCTACTCAAATTTGCGCTCAAATACTTGTCAGATACACTTGTATGACCATCTATTGGAGTGTCCTCCTTTTCACAACCCTCACACAATTGATTCTCAATTGAATGTAATGTTGAGTTCTGTGCGTTAAGACCCTCAAATATGGGAGAATTTTTAAAATGGAATCCAATGCGTCAACCCTCATGTCTCCCCCATTGTGCCTTAGTTTATTAAATTCTCTTTGTGGTGCAGATAACATATTCTCTGTGGTGCGTATTTTTCTCTCGATGGTGTGAATCACGGGATATGGTTATAGGACTCTATCCACTGAGCACAAAACTTTGTATTGATTATATGTTTATCCTCTCGCTCAATTAGTACCGCACAGGTTTTGAATCTCGCTCAAATGGTCATCGATTGATCTCGTCACAATATGATTGGGCACTTCCATATGGCATGATACGTCTCGTTGTATTGTATGGCTCGTATCTATGTTGCGATATATGAACATCGCAATGGCTAGTCGCACATTTTATATGCACCCTCTATGACTGGTCTGTCTCGACTCTCTGCAAAGTATGCATCCTCTGCAATCATAATATTAGACTCACTACGATCTTGTTATAATGTTGTCTTGACTCTCAATATTTCTACAAAATGGCACAATGGCTTCGATATAATAGTGGCATAATAGTCTCGGCATAACAGTGCCTCAGTAGTCTCGGAAGAGCTCAGTGGCAGAGTGTTCTCGGCTCTCAGTGCATAAGTATAGTTATCAATCCTCTACATCACCGTATTGTATAATGGAATCTCAATAGGGATTTGTTTGCTGGTTAAAATGATGATTTTATGCTTTGAATATGAGTTGGAATACGGTGTTATGTTGTCTGCGAGTCCGTTTTGGTGTAGGTATGGTTACAATGTTATTTGAGCCATTTCTATGTGAATTGATATAGTGTAATGTTGAACGTTTTATGGTGTTGCGCATTGGAAAAAAAAATAGACAAAGAGGAGCTTATCTCAAGAAGTTGAGTTCGTTGTAGCTTATCCAAAGAGGAAAAGTTGGTTTCAAAGCATCTTCAAATCAAGTTCTATCAGTTTGTGTTTGAGTTGTCCTTTGTGGGCAGATTTTATCACTGTCAAAGATTCAAATCTCCTTAATAATTGGCTGCATATACATCTGAAGCAGGAGCGAGTATTCTCTAATCTCCTGGAGGTTTTCTTGAAACTGTGCATAGTTGGAAGGCTCTTGAAAGGTCATGGTAAAATGCTATGGTATATATGACCAGCACTATACAGTTTGCTAAGTATTTGGACATGTAAGGAAGTCTATCACTGCTATTTTAGCATGCTAGAGATTCATTCCAATGCCCATGACATGGTGTTATAATTATTGAAGTTTTGATAGCCATCATTTCTGATTTGAAAGTAAAGGAGTACTTGAAGGATCCAAGCAAGTTTGCAGTTGTTGCTGCCCCAATTGTGGCATTGCATATAAAACCCATTATACTTTCTATCTACATATATATGCATTGATTCCCTGATTCATTTGCTGCACATTTATACAAGATATTGCTGTGTACTGTAAGTGGATATTACTTTTCTGCATTAAGTAATAATTGTGATAAGTTTTTAAGGTGTAAATCTGACATTGAAGAAAAATGGCCAGAATCAGTGAAGTATTAGAGTTCATGAAAACTCTTATACAATCTACTATTGATGACACATTACAAATCAGCAAAGGATCTCTCTTAGAAATTCAGACATGTCTACAAAATGCACAGGAAAATATTGGTTTTTTGCAGCTTGAATCAAAGCTACAGCAAGAAGAGCTACATCAAAATAGACATCATTTTGAACCTGTTTTTGTTCAGAACATTGAGACAACCACCCATCAGCAGCAAGTCAATAATGTTACAATTCATTCAAATAAAGTAGCAGTTGTACATGCAGATGCAGAAACTCAGTTTGCACTTCGCAAGCCCATCATCAGACCTTGGGAACAGCTTGTCCACAACAAGCACAGAACTGGTCTTGGATATGACAAGGACTTGTCCTTTCATATTCCAGACTACGCCAAGCCCATTCAGATTCAGAGTGCTGGATTCATTCATGACAGTTCACCTGCTCTTCATGACAGTTCACCTGCTCCTCATGACAGTTCACCTCCAGCTGTCGTAGACTCTACCCCTCTTCCACAGCAACAAAAACAACAACAGAAATGCCAACACTGTGACCGAGTTGGCCATCTAAAAGATCACTGTTTTGATCTTCATCCATGTAAGCACTGTCACAAAACCACCCATTCTTCACACAGATGCTTCAGCAACAAACGTCCTGCAAGAACAAAGATTCGTCTTGGATGGATCGCTTCTTGGCAATGGGCATCAACAACCAAGAAGATATTCCAAACAC
>APFE030842256.1:41277-88719 GCA_000404065.3 Pinus taeda | reverse complement strand
CTTCTGATCAAGGGACATCTCTTTGCCAGATGACCATATTCATGGCAAATATGGCATCGAAAAGGCAGGTGTTCATAGTCCAGGACTTGTACATAAATATAATCTATGTACTGTAGAGTTATTTCTTTTGCCAACCCCTTACTTGTATCAAGGTTTGTTAAAATGCGAGCTGTTGCCCTGACCTTTGACTCCATGAAAGATAGATCCGCCTCCATAAAAGTTCCCAGTCTGTTTCCAATGGTTTTGAAAACCGCTTCAGTCCATAGGAAGAAAGGTAGGCCTGGTGCCCGAACCCATACGGGGAAAACCTCCGTGTTCTCCTTAACTGCATCAAAAAGGGGGGTCCAACGCTTCATTAGGACAGGAATGGGCCCGATGCTCCAATTTTTCCCTAATACCCAATCAGCTACTTCCTTATCTGCAAATTTGAGCATAAACCATCCTTTAACAAGACATTGAGCCTCGAAAAACAGAGGGACTTCCTTGATAAATTGCTCTGCTCCCCATTTCTGAAGGTCCTCAGGAGAAAACTTCCTACCTCTAGCCCGGCCTACAATGGTGCATTCTGCTACTGCAAGGGATTCATCAATTGAGACTTCCATGCCTAAGATAAGATTCTCCCCTATTACCTGTGAACCAATGCGAAACTGTGTTTTCCTTTTTGCGCCCTTTTTGCTGTTGACTCCAGAATGATCACGACGCTCCGCTGTTTCGACTAACCCCTCTATATCACGATGAGGACGAGCCTCTCCACGGGAGCCATCAGACTGCTCTTGTTGCCGGTGAATATAGACATCCCCAACGTTTCTAAGAACGTTGTAGCTAACGTTAGGGTCCGCAGGAGAGCCCCGTGCTCCCTCCTTTGAAACATGGGACCCCAGGCAAACCCCAGGAATAGGGTTTTCAGAGATTCGATGAGCAGAAAGAACTGAACCCCTGTTCTGCAAAGTACTGACCTCGGAGGCTGTAAATAGGATATTATTTTGAGTGCAAACCAGGGATTCAGGGCAACCCAAACCAACAAATGGAGGATACCAGCTTATTGGCGCCTTTCCCTTTAACCCCAACGACGATACAACCGCCGCCTCTTCGAACGTCGCATAAGCCGCCGGTACCCTATCAGAATCTCCCTGAACTGCAGCCGTGCCATCAGCAGTCGAAACCACCCCGCTTTGGTGCAGAGGAGTATGGAAATCCGTCGAGGGGAAAAAACCAGATTCAGAGAGTTTTTTAACCCCAAAAAACTGTTGCAGGTTCTTTTCAGTCGGTTCCTTACCCCACATGGATAAAACATCTTCCAGGGATGGGTCAAGATCCACTAATTCCTCGTAGTTAACCATGATTAGGCCAATAAACAATGAACAAACGCCAGCAACGACAAACGGGGTTGACCCAGACAGCGATTCTCTGTTCCGATAAAAACGATGAGACCGAAACGCCAGCGGATGGTAAAATGTGAAAGGAACTGCCGTCGAAAAAATCTGGAGAAAAAGTGATACAGGCCCGTGACCACAGCCCGTGAAACCTCCAGCTGTCCTTGATTTTGTGAGGAGGGAAAACCGCCGGTTAGCTGTACCTGCAGCCTGTGTCGCTCTCTGTCCTGTAGCCGCGTCCCGTGCAGGTTTACTCCACAAACCCGCGCCTCCAAAACCCTAACCAGCTCCATCGCGTCATTATAAACTTTCGAGAGTCATGCAATCTAATTCAATAATATTTACTATTCATTTTTCCTTTCTACCCTTTTTTTTAGAAAGAAAAGAAGTAGTATACAGGGTTCAATTCATGCAATCTAATTCAATAATATTTACTATTCATTTTTCCTTTCTACCCTTTTTTTTTTAGAAAGAAAAGTAGTATACAGGGTTCAATTGCTTACCTGACTCTCCGCTATTGAACCTCTTTTCCAGAAATCAGAATTACCTGTTTTCAATCTCTTATAATTTGCCTCCCATCCATGAGACTCGAACCGAACCTCCCCTCCGTGCTACTTGTAAGACCACTGTCCTCCAACAAGTTGTTGGCACTCTGTGCCGGCTATCTGGTCCTTACGAGACTTAGCCAAAATCTCCTTCTCCCTTTCTTCTGTCTGTCCTTACAGCACAAAGAACCCCTCCTCTTTCGTCCTCCCCCCTCCTCTTCCGTCCTCCTTCCCTTTTCATCTTGAAACCCCCTTCCAGTTAGGGAAAGACGATAACTTTCTGGCCTTCCCTATCTTGGGAAGTTCTAACTTGCAAGAGTCATTACTTAAAACAAGAAAAACAATATAATTAAATTCCAACTGTTAATTCTAGTAGTCTTTTATTTACCATAGTAAATTTAAATATTTACATCAATTTCTAGACATTGTCTTAGAAAAATTAATAGCGAAGTTCTTAAATTGATTTATGGTTGTAAATAACCAAGAAAGAAATGGTTAATGGATCTTAAAACATGATAATAAGGAAGGAAAACACTTTGGAAAGACGATTTTTTGGATACAACACACAGTTACTATTAAACCAATATAAATTACGTTCGGTGAATAAAGTAAGGGTATATATATATAACAGACCAATTCAAAACAAGGATAAGAACTACAAGACATTTAGTATAAACCATATTGAAAGTTAGGAAATTGTTTTAGAAAAATTAAGAGCAAAGTTTTTAAATTGACTTATGAGTGTAAAAAGCAAAGAAAGAGATGGTTAATGGGTCTCAAATTATATTTGAGACATGATAATAAAGAAGGAAAACATTTTAGAAAGTTGATTTTTTTTGGGATACAAATAGAATATTAAAAATTGATATTAATAAATGAATAAAAGAAAAAAAAATTAGAAATTTTTATATATAAATTACTATTAAAACTATTATAAATTAACTTAAATCCGTCTTAACCCATAAACTATATTTATATTAATTAAAAATATATTACACTTTATTTCATTAAAAATTAATAAAATAAATTATTATAATGAAATTATATATCAATTAACATTTTAAAAAATTTCAAAAATATAACAAAATACCTCTATACAAAGAACACGCTCCATACAAAGAAATGATCAACAACGGTGTGTAAAGAAAAATCTAAAAAGACTGAAACATTCCACCACATATAAAATTAAAATCAAAACCAATAAAATCAGTGCTTCGATTTTTTTTAAAATATATCTAAATAGCTATAGCACACACAAATTGGTCATAAACAAGCCGAACGAAAGAGCAACAGAGGTTCAATCGTTCCATCATCTTATCATTCATAAGTATGGTGAATAAAATAATTAATTATTATAAAATTTATTTATCAGTTGTTTTTAGTGTAATTTTTTTTATTTTTTTATAAGTATTTTTTATCTAATTTTATTATAATTTGGTAGTGATTTATTGAAATCACAAATTTAATGGGTAATTCTTGTACAATCAAAACGCTTTAGAGGTTCTTCAAAACAAGGAATTTAAATATAGTAAAAAAATCTAGTTTAAATGACACAAATCAAAATTTTACAAGAAATTTATTTACCAAATTCCAACACCAAAAAATCTAAAAAAAATTAAACTGAATACAACTCCGCCAATTTATCATTATCCAAAAAAACAATCAATTATCATAAAATTAATTTATCATCATCACTATTACTTTCTTCATCCTTTCTCTATGCAGGGTATATAGATCCATAACTATCCTGATATGTTTCATGATCCCATTCACTAATTTCTACCATATGACCAAGTACTATGTTTTTGACTTATTTTTTATTTTTTCCTCTCTACATTATATTTCTAACATTTCTAACCGAATTCATTTTTTATTTATCATTACACATGCGAAAAATGAATCTGATAAAACAAATCTGTTAGATGTATAGCTCCATCTATTTCTCTTCTGACCGGAATATGGTCCATTTTCTCTATAATGTATATGTTTTTTTCCACTATTTATAATATAAACAATATACAGCTTTTACTTTCTGAAAAAAAACGAATCACTGCTCGGAAAATAATCATCATCAACGACAATTATTTAAAACCACCAATGATGGTTGATCACCGTCACCAGCGACAATAATTAATGAAAACAAAGAATTACGCTGAACTTAATTAATCCTTGCTTGGAAATTTCAAAATAATATATCGAAGCATCTACAGAAATTATCATAAGCGTATTCTGGTACATTCCCCCCTTCCCAAAGATCTCGGAGCATATTCTTCAACATCATTTCAATGTACCGTGGAAATAATTTTTCGTTTCCAAAAGGGAATATTCAAAACTTCTACCACGACCAGAACCTTCTGGGATGAAACTGAAAAACATTGAAAACAAAATTGTGATTTTCGTTTGCAATTACAGTGAAGCTTATGGCGATTTTCAAAACTTTTAGCATTACGAGAACCTTTCTGGGATGAAACAGAGGAAACTTCGAAAGCAAAATTGTGGAAGAACGCCCTGAATGGCAATGAAATTATTACAATTTTTACAGTAAATGACATTAGCAAACGCAGTAAATTTTAATCCTTTAAACCCACTAGGACAAATTCCAACAAAATGATTTAGAATACAGCTGAACACTGTGATAATGAGTATCTGCTTGAAAGACTTTTTAGTTGGGTTCTGTTACAGAGAATTAGGAAGAAATTACAGATCTCGATCTGAGAATGTCCTGCATCTTAATTACAGAGAAGGCCATGGAATATAATTCCACTACAATCAACTTGTAACAGCATGATTGGTTAATGTATACCAATCATGCGGAGGGCTCCTGCAATTTGCTCAACAAGACAAGACCTAGGGCGTCTTTCAGAATCTCCAACTCCATATTCAGCACTTTCATAAAACTCATTATCATCTTCGTTTTCTTGGTCACGAAGACTGAACAGGAACAAACTTTCCAAGCAATTACTATTCTCTATTGGCATGGAACTTCCTGCTTTCATAAAAGAAGAAGACGGTTTTGCAGGGCTGATTACTTCAACGGGTGATGAACCTAACATCCTTAAATCAAACAGCCTGTCATCAAAACAATCAGATACACAAATTTGATTGTCAATCAACTGTACGCTGTGCAATGTGGACATATTTCCCACAGTGAAATTTAAAGGCTTGAAGAAGTCCCTAGGATCCCACAAGAACATTGAAGCCTTTTCCCTTCTGAACATAATACCGTTCAATAAAAATCCAGGGCTATTCCCAATATGACTTCCCACAATTGCATAGTCATCTACCTTCATCTTATTCAGGCATTTACCAAACTCAATATCCCACAAATGGAGAGTACTGTTATCAGTAGCTGTGCATGTTGATGACAAACCCAGATTCAATGCAATGTCAACAGAAGACACAAGGTCGTCCTGGAGAGAGAGGAGCTTCACAAGACTTCTCTTTGCGCTGTCCAAGACCTTAGCCACATTAATGTCTGGGACTAAATATTTTGAAAATTTGTCTGAATTCAATCCAGACTTTCCTGTACAGCAATTCCAATTGGAACCATAACCCAACCTCAAAGACTGCAGCCTTTCCAACCCAAACTGAATTTCAAATGAGACAAGCCTTCTCCACACACCTAAGTCAACACAGTTATCTGACAAACATGGTCCAGGCTGTTTCCCTCTTGCTTCACCATCATTCATAAAAATCAAACTTCCTTCACATTTTATCTTACTTTCCACATCATACATAAAATCTGAAGAAAAATCAGTCTTACCTCTGTCATCCTGCATAGTCTCCTCCATGTTTGTGCATTCACTTTTACCAAATTCATCTGTTGGGCAGAGCTTCTCATCCTTAGGAACTCTAATTGAACTTTGAGGCAACCAATCCATTTCTTGTTCTGAGGTGGGTGATTCTAGTCCCTCATCTGCAAATCTGAAAGTAGATGGCACAGATCTGGCAACAGACAATGATGATGATTTCTCTATGAAAAACATCATGTTTGTCTGTAGAAAACATGCAGAAGCAACTCCTATACAGTTATCCATTGACTCTACAGAATTGCAGAGCATTGAACTATCAATGGTGGAAGAACTATTTCTTCTATTTTCAGACCTCCTTGCGTATATACCTCTCTTATTCAGACTCTCTCCTCTGTATGTGAAGAGATGCAAATCATCCAAACACATATTTCTGCATATCCTGAAATTATCATCAGCGAAGGCACTGACATTCTTTATTGTTGCAGTGCCATTGGAGGAACAGGAGAAAGAGAAGGATCGCAGCATAACCCTCACTTAGGGCACGCTCTTCCCACCATGAGATCCCAGTATTGAACCCTTCCCGTCCTGTGAATCCCCAATGCCGGTGAACTGAACAATGTAATTAAAACCAATACTGACCAAGCCCAACAACTTCTACAACCCTAACTATTGCGTAACCCAATAAATCACTCAAGGGCCCAGGGCCCAAGGCCCACCATTGAGAAATTTTTCTACCCATCATACGAATAGTAATCAATCGCCATGAAATAAGTTTTTGTCCTATGCAATTGGATTGTTGAAAAAAGCACCTATATCTCTGCCTTCCGAGAGTCACGCACTCCACCGTATAAATCTATATGTTCATACTGGATGTAACTTGCCATCGACAAATGCCGGGTGGGCCGCAATTCGTTGGCGTTGGATGCGAGAATTATACCGGCCATATACGTCCGAAACCCAAACACATGCCGCACCATTTCTTAATCCAATAACTTACATAACTATATTTTGATTCCCAATCACAGGCATTCGTTAATTTTCCTCTCCTCATCGAGAGGTACTGTGACGTAGCTTGTCCGTTGGGTTGGTTGCAGATTCTCCATGGTTGGAGTTATAAGCTTTGAATTTTATGGAAGGATTTGAATTTTATGTGAGGGGTTAGTTGCAGATTCTCCGTGCTGAGAGTTATAAGCTATGAATTTTATGGGTGGATTTGAATTTTATGGGAGGGATTGAGGGTGTGAGTTAGGATTTGATTTTTTTTAATGGATTGAGGTAACTTAACTAGGATTTGAAATTTTGGGGAGGGATTGAGGTACTTTGATTAGGATTTGAATTTTATGGAGGGATTGAGGGTGTGGGTTATTTTCATTAGGAATTGTATGGGAGGGATTGAGAGTTCGAGTTATGTTGATTAGGAAGTTTTTAGGGCGAAGAAAAAAGAAGTTTAGCTAGAGTTGGTCAATTACAAAAGCATAACTGATTTTGTAGGGATAAAAATTGTTTTACCAGGTCTCAAGGTTTGACTGAACTTCACATAATTAGATAGCTCAACTTACCTACTTTAGAGTCATTTTAGCTGAAAAGAAAATAAAAATAAAAAGTTCAAATTTTATGGAAATTTTTTTTGAAATAGCCTAAGGAGACATTGTTTTGGCTTTTGTAGATTTTTCATTCAATTTTATCTAAATTCCATTAGAAAATGAAAAAATATTAATTTTAAATTATTAAATTTACACAATAAAAAAAATATCTTAAAAAACAAAACAATTACAATCATCAAACACTAATATACAGTGTTGCTACTTAGTACCTGCTTCTTATGTAAAATGTAATTGATAGCTAATTTAGATTAATTTAAAGTTTAGAGTTAAAAACCTCCAAAACCATATATTTATAGTATACTACATAGTAATCATAAACCCTAATTTAAAATAGTCTTACATATAGAATCATATTTATATCTTTTAAAATTAAATTATTATCATTATGTATAAAATTGTACTTAAAAATTAAAAATATATAAATTTTGAAACGTACATCAATATTTTTCATATAAAAACATAAAATAATATATTAACTGTCCTACATAAGTTAATTATTAAATAACAATTATATTAAAAGAAATTATAATAATTTTATGCAAATGAATTAACTTTAAATGAATATTGTAATATTTATTTTTATTAATTTATTATCAATTATTAATTAAAAAATAATATGTCAAAATTAAAATAATATAATATAATTATATGAATGTTATATTTATCTCTTATACATTTTTTCTTACCATTTCAGTTTTAAATACCATAAAATTAATATTTCATTGTAAATAAAAATTCAAATTTAAAATTTTTTAAAAATTATTTTTTGATTTCCAAACTATTAATTTAATATTTAAATTTTCAAATTTAATAATTTTTACGAAATTATTATTTAGCAATTTTCAAACTAAATTGAAATTTAACTTGGACTAAAAACAAAAAACAATACTAAACCGCTACAATATAATAAAAATTATTATACAATATCATCTCTTCTATTTATACATATTGATTTTCAAAATTTTAATAATAAACTATTGATTTTCAAATTTTAATAATAAACTATCTTTTTGAACGAAAATTTTGGCCTAAAATTTACACCAAAATATAATAAATTTATGTACTTACCTACTCCATTTAAAAGTTCTGAAATGTAAATTGTACTCCTCTCCAACACATTCCCACACATTGACACAATCCCACACATTAACGATACCTTGTCAGTACATCTAATAAATTGAATATTTTTTAAATTCAAACACTTATGCAAACAATTCAGAGTTATCCAGTAAATTGGATAATTGTTTTATTATTCAGATTGCGTATTGTTTGCCAGCGGGGAACTATAATCGAACCTTGGAAAGTTGACGTGTCCTACTGCCAACTGAATTACAGCTGTCAACTCATTTTTCCATTTGTGCTTTTCGGATTTCCCGTCGGATAACGTGTGCTCTATGCGTGTGACGTGACGTTGACGTTCTACCTTACCACACATTTATGTCCAGCGATGGTTGTCTTCTCAACTTGCACGGTATTAATGTGAAGGGACACCGTCAATGACTTGTAAAATTAAATTAAGTAAAAGGATGGAATCCCCACAAGGTATTTGTGAGTAATCCATTATATGGATCATTCAATACACAACAACTCTTAGATGCCATAAGATATGCCATCTAATACCCATGAGGTGTCTCACTTAAATTGTGGATAAAGTGAAAAATTGGATCACATCTTTGTAGATAAGTGAAAAATTGATCACATCTTTATAATTGATTGCGAATAAGATGTTAATTATTAATTATTATGGATGTATTTTAATTTTAGATTTATCCAATGTTGAGGGTCAAATATTTATTAAGATGTAATTTTTTTAATGGAAATTTTGAATAAAGATTTATATCTAAGGAAATTTGAGTTCTCTCGATATTTATGTAATATAGAAATAAAATGTTAAAAAATTATAATTAATTTTTTATAGGTCCTTTAGATAATATAAGTTTTATTGAACGTTAATCATCATCATCGTGGTCATTTCACATTTCTGTATATAAAATATCTTTTCAGTTTTAGTTTTAATAAAATAGTGATAATAATATCAGTTTATGTTTAGAATCAAATCTTATATTTGTTATTCCTTTGGATTAAAACCATACAAAAAATAATTACTGCAATTATATATATATATATATGAAAATACAAAATTTAAAAATATTAATTATGAGTATAAATTATTATTTAAGATGGATTATATTAGCCTTAAAATATTATTTGTTATATAATTAAATATTCATTTTAATTTTTATTTTTTAAATTTTATTAAAATCACAATAATTCATATAGTTACATATATATGAATATGACATTTTTCTTTGACATGTTTTAAGATATTTTTAATTTAATTTTTTATTATGGCATGAATCATTCATATATATATATAGCATTCTTCAAAGCTTCTTAGAAGGAAAACAAATGTTCAAAAATACAAACTCTTTGTTTCAAACGTATTGGATAACTTAAAAGCTAGCTATGTCACGAAACTTCATAAACAAAAAATAGTTCACCGCTCATAACTGGAAGTCCATTTTATTTATTTCTTGATCATCCCACATTTCATATTGTCCAAAACATCTAGTCGGACGCTGAAAAGCCTCCCTCGAAAGTTGATTGGCCTTTTGATTAAGTTCCCTATATATATGAGAGAAAGAGGTCCATTTAAAGGCTTCCAATTCTGAATTGATTTCTCTAAGAATGTGATTTAGCTTTGGAATGTCAATTTCAATCTTCTTGTTTACTAAGTCAATGACAAGTTATGAATCCCCCATCAACTGTAATGAATTTTATATATATATATATATATATATATATATATATATTATATATATATATATATATATATATATATAATATATATATAATATATATATATGTCATCTGCACTATGTCTTTCTTGATAACCTTCCTACTAATATTTAACACGAGAGAGAGAGAGAGAGTAGTTATTTTTTAAAGTTAGGCACTCTGCATTACATCAAATTAATATTATATAGACCAAAAATTTCCTGCTACTGATCTACTCGAAGGGAAACCAAACCAGTAACATAAGTTTAGTGTCTTAAGGTTGCTAGTACCTTGTCTAACTAGAGCATCTTGTAAATAGAAACTTATAAGAAAAGACTGGCTACAATAGACCTTGACATACATTGACATAAGAAGAAAAAAAAAACTACTAGCGTTGCAAGAAAAACACCAATGAGCCATAACAACTATTGGGCATAATCTCTATGCATCAATGCTTGTTGGTCATTACTATCATTCACGGGGGATGAGATGTTGGTTGATCTCCTAATTAAAATGGCCAACTTCTGCTCTATATTTTCAACTTTTTCCTCCAACTAAACCAATCTAATAAAATTCTCTTGTTGATTCCTCATGTACATATGTAGCCTACAATATTAAATGACAATTAACCTTGTGTTGGCTTTGTGCCATGATCAATGAAGTGAAGGGAGCAAATGCAAAGAGATATGTATAGTGGGAGTTGCGGTCCCCGTTTGTATGAGTTGGCATCATATCAAGATAGTGGGAACACCGGCTACTAGGCACCCCCCTCGAGGGATGAAATAGAATAGTTATGAATATAAATCATTATTTTAATTTATATGGTAAAATGAATCTTAATCTATAACTAGTATTTATATTATATATATATTTATGTCTCTCTATATACAAAAATATTTGTATTTCTAATTATACTTTTATTAATTAAATTTATTAAGTTTTTATATGATTATTAATTATATATTTTAAAATAATTCCAATGGGGGTGTTGGAAACAACGCTTACAGAGGAGGGGGAGAAGGCCCGCCACTTGGCCCCCTCTCAAGGCATTAAAAAGGGGGGGCGGGGGGTGGGGGGCAGGGTGTGGCCAACTCCATCCTTGTAGTCACACATACTAACAGTAATGAGAGGATAATGAATTAGTATGGAAACTCCCATGGCCTCCATGTCTTCTTACCTAGCTCGAAATCGCTCCACCATTTTCTACTATCTCTATGATTTCACTGAGTTGCAGGTTGGATTTTTCCCACTCAATGTCTGGTTATTCATTAATCCATTGAAGCAAGGGCCATGCTCTCTTTGCCTACCCTTCCATATCTCTCATCACACCACTAGTTGGACACTTCATTACCTCCTCATGATAGTAGGGATGCATGTGACATGTTTGAGTGAACTCCAACGAGGGGGTCAACACCAAGACTTAGCAGAAAGAATTTGGAATGAGAATACCTCTAGCACACTGGTAAATTCTCTGCTGGTTACCACTCTAATTGGTATTATATTTTTAAGTATATGTTTTTTATTCTATGGTTTAGGTTTCTAGGTGGTATAGTTGATGTTGAGCAAACTATTGTTATTTCCACTATTTTTGTGCTTATGACTCACCCCTACACCCATAACTTCCTCTTAGTTCCTTCCATAGTTTCATTTATAGTATTTCCACTCTTTTGGTTCACACTGTCTTTGTCCATTACACACCATCCTACTCTATTTTGACCTCCCTCTACCTCATCCCCTATTTCACTTCCATCTCCTGAATTGCCTAGTGTTGGGTTCTAACCCTTGGTGTTATGTTGACGAAAAGATTGACCTAGGGTGTGGTTTTATGGGACGAGGCTCCTTGTGTAGACCCAAAGACCAAACCCAAGCCCAATATGCTACTGAAATTTAAATTCTTGTCACCCCTTCTGAAGTCCAAGAAGAAATCTGCCAACTTGAAGCCTAGGAAGCAATTGATCAAAATGCCCATTTAGATTCAAAAACTCAAGCAGAAGTCCCTATTAGGTCCCAAACCCTGTATAGACTAGGTGTCATAGGAACAATTATTTTCATTTTATCACTCTGCGCTAGAAAATGCAAACTCTGTTGGGTCACGTCACCAAAGGAAAACATAAGGATCACAATAAAATCATAGCCCACCTGAATGACATCCAGTGGATTAAAAAACATCAATGTTCATGTCTCGTCAACCTGAATGCTTGGTTGAACCACATTAAGAGGCATCTTCAGTGTGGGTTACACTCTCTAGGAGGCCTAAACATGAAGGATCCCACCCCTGCAAGTTCCTCTGATGAATAATGCATGATTTTGCCTCTTCTTTTTACTTTTATGTTTAAGGAACTATATTGTATTTTCTCATATGGTTTAAATAGTTGTGTCTTTCTAGCATTACCCAATTGATTGTATGTAAGGTTTTTGATAATAGTGCTAGACATCTGTGTTGGCATTTTGACACTTAGATAATACGTTTATTTTGGTTCATTTTGATAAATAAAGACCAAGATAGTGCCTCCATTATCATTCGTATGGTTTCTTATGTGGCAGGCCACCACAGTGAGGATATTTCCTAATATGTTTAGTATGCTTGATTATGATTTAATGAAAGAAAACTAATTAATAAAAAATATAATATTTTAAAATATTGTAGGTATGAGAATGATTCATTATTATTTTAATGTGATATGCATATTATGGATTTTTTAATTTTATTAATAAAAGAAAATTACAATATGACAAATTGAAATGAATCAATTTATTATTTTTATTATTTTAATTTATTATTAATTTTTAATTGAGCCCACAGTGTATTTTATTATTATTATTTTTGGATCTAAACCAACACTACAACATCTGCCCCATACTAGGTTATAGAGTGCCTCTTGGCATAATGATCCTAATACTGGCATATGATCCTCATAAGGCACACCACTTAAATTGCCGGTAATAATAATTGGAGGGCTGCATTATATTTTTAAATTATTGTTTAATTATAATGGAATATTATATTTTCTATTTAGAGTGTTAGAGAGGATAGTGGGTATGGAGGTCAGGAAGTCCTCCATTATACCGACATGTAGATTTTAGGCATGCATGAGATTATGATGTAGGAGGAAGTAAGACATGGGATTATTATTATAGGTCTTTTTTGTTTGAATAACACATTCATTTATTTGTTTCTCATAAATTATTCTGCGTACTGCATCATGGCAAGGATAGGGATGGAACTTTATATGACAAATCCAGGAAGTATGTATTTGGCAAAGAAAGGAGAGTGGGACTATCTATGAAGCATTTTTCACTGGCCTTCACTTCTAGGTTTTATTGTCTTTTTTTCTCGCAAGTCTCTAGCCTTCTTTAGTTTGGTTCTCAATTCAATGTTATCAGGAATCTCCTCTTACTTCAACTAGAAAGGATTTATCCTTCCAATATGGTGGGTCATATTCCATCCTTGATTTACATCTCTTTTTGTGTGGCCTATGTTCATTTTTTGAAGCCATTTTCTGTATTTCAATGGACTATCTTTATTTCACCAACTAGCTTACCTTATTCTTGGCTTCTGACATACCCTAACACCAAGGTGACTGAACCTAAATCTAAGTCTCAAAGTAAAGCCATCAAGCAAGGGACTAAAAGGGAAAGGAGAAGTAGGTAAATGGTCCTCAGATTACTAACAACTCTAAAGAATCACTATGATCACAAGCTATATTTACCAACAATGCTTCTCCAAACAGATCAAGAACAAGAACAAATTTATAGAAAAAATAGTTTGGAACAAAATACATAAAACACCCAAAGAGAAAGTTGAGGTTGAAATTTTGGAATGGGTCCTTGATATTGGTTTCTCTCTTATTACATATACCAAAGTTTTTAGGCTAATACAATTATATTAGGTGATAGGGTCAAGTTATGATGCATTGTTAGCTTTCCCTCACTTATATGCTTTTTTTTTTCTCATTTTCACTTAAATATTTGGCTCTTTATAATAGTATGGTTCTTCTTTGGTTTGATTCCTTGGTAAGAAAGACCCTCTTACCTTAGTTTGGAAGGTTCTATTGTTGCAATATGGTGGGTCATGTTATGTCTCTAGCTTACCTCTCCTTTTGTGTGGTATGTGTTCATTTTGTGAAGAAATGTTCCCTTATTCAATGGACTATATTTGTTTCACAAATTATCTTGCCTTATGATTGGATTGTCACATATCTCAAAAGTAGGACAATGAATCCTAAATATGAGCCTTAAACTAAAACCATCAAGAAATGGACCAAAAGGGAAACGGACATGTAGGAAGTTGGTCCTTAATTTTCTATCAACCATAAATAATCAACTTGAGCCAAAGCTAGTATTATGGTTGTTGCTACTAATTACCAATAATACTTTTCTAACACATCAAGGATGAGTTCAACCATATTGAAAATTTGGTTGCAAGCCAAAGACATAAAAATCCCAATGAGCAGGTTGAGGTCAAATTTTTGGAATGGGTAATTGATATTGGTTTCTCCCTTAGTAGACATACCAAATTTTTTAGGTGAATAGAATTGCATTGGCTTAATATGGATTAAGCTATAAGGCACTATTGGATTTCCTTCACTTATATGTTTCGGTTTTCTTATTTCTCTCAAATCTTTAGTTCTTCATAATAATTTGATTATTGTTTGATTGTCTTCCCAATTTAACCTTGGTAGGAAAGTCCTTCTTAGGCTTAGTTTGAAAAGATCTATCCTTGCAATTTAGCAGACCATTTTCCATATTTGTCTTATGTCCTATGCTTTCTTGTGGTTTAGGTTCATTTTCTCAAGCCGTTTTCCTTATTTCAAAGGAATATCTTTGTTTCACCAAGTAGCTTTCCTTATCATTAGATTGTCCCATATCTTGTGATTTGAGCTTATGAAGGAAATGAAATGAAATATAGATTACTAATAATAATAAAAATATATAGAGAAGCTTGAATTCAATTAAATAATGGAAAATTTTTAAAATTGTATACAAGTAGAATAATAGCAAACTAGCTCAAAAAATGGTTGCTTATCTATGAGAAGAGACGTGGCAACTACACACCTTCCCGAATTGTATTACAATGAGGCTCTCGGGCCTTTTTATCATGAAGAATCAATAAGAAAAAACTAAACATCCAAAAACCTAAATATAGGAGATGAAACACCAAAAGCTTACGGACCCCAATTGGGTAACTTGGAACATCAACTTCCTGGGGTCGTGACTTTGGCATATGATCTCCATTTAGCACACACGATAGTTTGTTGAAGAAATATGTAACATCCCTATGTTAAAATTCCATGTAATAAAGTATAATAAAGGAAAAATAAGACCAAGGTCATGGGACACGTATTCCAAGTTGAATGTTGGGCAAAAATTTAGTGGGCATCACTTGTGGTTTAATAATGGCTATGGAAATTGTCAAAGGAATTGAAAAATGCATTAACAAAGGCAAGAGGCAATAATTATTATTTAATTATGAAAATAAGGGAAAATAGGAGAAAAGGAAGGTGAAGAGACACAAATATGCATGAATGGGAAATTAGAGGAAAATGAAAGAAATGAGACATCAATGGTAAATAGGCATTAGTGAAACAATTCACAGCTTTTGTCAGTGCAGTTTTGGCTCTCTCCTTTCAGTCTCTCTCTCTCATACACCCTTGCACACTTAGAGAATTCTTTGAGCACTCTAACATTCATCTAGATTTGGAGAAAGTAAAGCAAGCAAAGGAAGGAAAAGGAAAAGAAAAGGAAAGATAAGGAAAGCAAGGAGAAAGGTTGGATCAACAACTTCAACAAGAAGAACTTGAGGGTAAAAGGTTGCATGTGTGATTTCCTTATTGGGATGTGTATGCATGGTACATGCATTTGTTTATTTGGTTCATTTGTTCTCATTGGCATGGGTTTGTCCTAGTTTGACAGTGGTTTCATCCTTTCCTTCCCATTTCTTAGATGGCCATGGTGTGATGGGATTCATTCTTGGTTAAGCTTTGGATTTCCGAAAGGTTTTAGAACCGAGTGAGGTGGTATCAGGAAAATACAAAGGATTGGAGGTGGAGATGGTTTTCTCTAGGAAGCCCTCGATATGTGGGTGGAGATTGGAAAATTCCTCAAGGTATGGTGAAGGAATTCTGAGTCATCCAAGATTGGTTTGGTTTTGTGATCTTGGGTTTGGTTTAAGTGAGATCATAGTAGCTTTAGGGTGGAGGTGTTTTAACCTCTGGAGTCACTATTTGATTATGTCTTGGTTTATCCCATGAGATCTCACATTCATGCTTTAAATATGGGATGGGGGCGATTGGCTAAAAGAAAGATTTGGTTTAGCCAAATCTCTAGTCAGGTGGTATGTGGAAGTCCTTGACTTGGTTTGATTTTTCATATGTTAATACAAGTTATTTTCCTCATTATGATTATGAGCACATGTGTTGGTTATTAAGTGATATTATGGATTATTTGTCATGGTTTCTATTCTATTTATATGCTAGTTATAAGCATGGTTCTATGATGTGCTCTAGCTATGACTCGTGTTCATGAATTGATAATTTATTGAATGGTTGATTAATGCATGGGCTAACAAGTGTTGTTACAGCTACTTGAGAGGGAATTATACCTTGGTGATTCTCAGATGAAGTTCAGAAGTTTATGATCAGATATGCATTCATGACCTATAACTTATATGTTTACCACATGTTTTACGGAATGTCTATTATATATTAGGCCTTTTCTGGTCAACATCTTATTCAAGTTTTGAATGGTTAGCCTTGACATCATGTTATTTATGTTTTTGGAAAGTTACAGGAATTTTTGGGAAGTGGTATGGAGGCTTGCCTGAAAATTGGCATAGATATCGCGACCGCAGGCACGAAACAAGAATTTTTGGGATATAACCTCATGAAGGCAGTCTTGTGGGTGCGGTTGGAGCCTCATAATCACCTGACCAGTGTGTCAAGGTTTCGCTTGGGAGGTAAATTTAATGAAAAAGAGTTCCAGCTCAGGGATTGATCACCTAGGGTGGTTGTCAGGCTCTTGAGTGGTCTGTAGTCCTTAAGGGATGTTATTGAGGTTTTAGTTTGTGGGCCCCACTTTTGTAACTAGAACATGGAGTTTCGGTCATGTCATAGTAGTACTAAGCTTGCATTTACCCTGGAGAGCTTGTAAAGGTGGGTAAATGTAGGGTGGGAGGTTACACATTGGTATCAAAGTGAGGTTGTAGCACTGGACCTCGAGGTAAATGTATATAGTTATGCATGCATGTTGATTGTATATGTGCCTAATATGCATGCATTGGGATGGTTACAATTATCACACATATGGTTATTATTGCAGCTGTGTCGTCATGTACGATGTTGAGATGTTGAGATTTTGATGTTATATATATATATATATATATATATATATATATATATATATATATATATATATATATATATAACACTAATCTGGACTGATTTGTGTAAACGAGATAGCCTCCCCTAAACTTCATTAAGGTATGGTTTGATCATGTTTTAGATTATGATTTGTATAACATGGTATGTTTGCACAAAGAATAAGATCAGAGTTGACAAGTAGAATGGTGGATTACAGTTCACATGACTCTCCTTATAGATCAACTGAGTAGCAAGGAGATGATTATTCTCAAGGTATAACAAAAACATTGAGAAGTTTAAAGAAAAAAATTAGAAGTTGCAAGGAAGATAACAACAAGTTGATCGAGACATAGGAAAGGCTTTCTAAAGCTCAAGAAAAGCAAGCTAAGGTTAATGTAGTGATCCTTCATAGCTTATCATATTTGTAGAGACAGTGATGGTTAAGGATTAGTTATGGACAAGAGGAAAGGAGTAATGGGGCATATGGTAGCAAGTCTCGATCATGATATAGGTTGGACAAAGATGATACAATTAGAGGCAACATATGGTTGGATAAACCTGATAGGAGAGGTAGTGCTTACTGGTTGTATTCTAGTTCTGGCTCTAAGAGACATCATTGTCATCACTACCATCATCCTTATAGTAGGATTGGGAAGAATTGATTGCCAAAGGAGTTCAAAAAATTCATGCCTCCTACTTTTGATAGAGAGATGAAGAAATCAGAGGATGCAAAAGCATGGCTACATGGGATGAATAATTTCATCAGATTGCATGATTATACATAGAATATAAATTCCCAAATAGTGATCTTCAGTCGCAAGGGAAAAGAAAATATCTGGTGGGAAGATGTGAAGTGTTTTAGAGGAATCAAGATAAAAGACTTGAGTTGACATGAGTTTAAAAGAATCTTTAGGAATAAGTACTTGTCTGAGAGATATTATGGCGAAAAGGCCAAGGAATTCTATGAGCTAAAGATGGGTTCCATGACATATGAATATTACACGACCAAATTTCTTGAGTTGTTGATGTATGTGCCTTATCTCAAGGATGAGAAGACAAAAGTCCAAAATTTCATCAGTGGACTACCATTAGCATTTAGGGATCATATTGAGTATGATGAGCTTCCATATTGGAGGAAGTCACCAGGAAATTTAAGCATTGTTATGAGAAGTCAAAGTGAAAGTTTGAGCCTAAGCATGATTGTAAAGGGAATGATAAGGCTAAAGGAAAATGGCCTCAGAAGTGGGGAAGACCTTAGGATACAAGTGAGAAATAAAATGTGGATCCTTACAAGAAGTTTAATGTAGCTGAGAAGGGACACGGACCTTACCCTGGAGAGTAGCAGAATAAAGGTAGTGGCAGAGAACCGTTGCAGTGGTGGATTTGTGGAAAGGATCATCACAAGAAGGATTGTCCATTATACTAGGGTGGAAGGCCACAAATCTACGGTGCTCAGGAGGTGCAGACAGTTTGGGATGTTGGTCAAAGAATTCTTGGGATCTATGCAACACTTGATAACAGACAAGAAGATCATTAGGAATCCATTATTGAGATGGAAGGTAAGCTTTGTGATCGAGTTATGTGCATTTTGATTGATCCTGGATCTAATTATAGTTATGTTAGCCCTAACCTGGTGGATAAGTATGGCTTGAATAAAGAAGTGCACGCAGAGTCTTAGTTGGCATAGTTGGCTACAAGGACAAAAAAAAGAGTTCATCATTTGGTGAGACCTTGTGCATTTGAGTTGAATGGTATGCCTACATCAAAACATATAAATGTTCTTCCTTTGGGATCATATAGTATGCTTTTGGGCATGGATTGGTTGTTTTCTCATAGGACCAAGGTAGATTGTTATGAGAATGCTATTGAGTGCCTAGATAATGATAGAGAAAAGAGAATCTTGCAGGGAAAAAATAATCATACATCAGTGAGAATAGTTACATATATGCAAGGAAAACACCGTTGCAGGAAAGGATGTGTATTGTTTGCAGTTCATATTTGTAGTGACAAAGGGAAGGATGTTGAGGATGATGAAGTCCTGAAGAGGTATCCTATTTTGCAACAGTTCCAAGATGTGTTTCCTGTAGATATTTTAGAGTTACTACCTCATAAGGAAGTGGATTTATATGTTGAGTTAATTCTAGAAGAAACACCAACATCAGAGGCACCTTAGAGGATGAGCACTCCAATGTTGGTGGAATTGAAGTTGCAGCTAAAGGAAATTATTGATAAGGGATACATTAGGCCAAGTGTATTGCCTTGGGGTATACCAATATTATTTTTAAAGATGAAGGATGGTAATCTCAGATCATGCACTGATTATAGGTAGCTGAACAAGGTGACCATCAAAAATAGGTAACCATTTCCATAGATTGAGGATTTGTTTGATCAACTGAAGGGAGAAGCAGTGTTTTCAAATATTTTTTTGAGATCAAGATATCATTAGGTGTGCATAAAAAAATAAGACATCTACAAGACCACATTCCGTACGAGGTATGGGCACTGAGTTTTGTTGGGTATGTGTTATATTCTTTCCACGACTAGAATTAGGCACTATACACTGCACTCGGCGCAGTGGGTGGGTCACGGGGGCGGGGGGGGCCAATGCCGCTCCCCCCTGTCAGGGGGTTTTTAGGGGGCGGTAATGATAGTGCCCCATGAAATTTTTATTTATGCAGACCCAAGGATGGGGGGCGGACCCAAAGATGGTGGGTGAACCTACCCATGGTTTTGTGCATGGGTTTTACACATGGTTTTAGTAATGATGGTTTTATGCCCATGGTATTTTGTAGACCTAGTCAAGGGAACTATTTTTATGTTCTAATCGAAGGTTAACATTTTGGGGTTTATGAAAGCTTCAACATGTATATATATGTATTGTAACATTGAAAGGAGTATAATGAAAAATCAATCTAGTAGTCCCGTTTTTGGGATCCAAAGGAAAATCTTTGTGTATATTTAATTTTTTTTGTTCTCGCTATATTTTATTTTTTTATTTGAAGAATTTGTTTGCAGGTAATTTTTGTATAGGGCTAAAACCTACAAGTTTGTGGTGGTTCCTTTTGGTGTTAATAATGCTCTAACCACCTTTATCTTCTTAATGAACAATGTTTTACATCCTTTTCTATAAAAGTTTGTGATGATGTTCATTGATGATATATTGATATATTCTAAGAATGAGAGCATGCAGAGCACTTGTCAACACTATTAAGATTGTTGAGAGAGAATCCGTTGTATTTTAGGCTTAAAAAGTGAAACTTATTTCAATATTAGGTTCATTACTTGGGGCATGTTATTTCCAAGGTAGGTATAGCAGTGGACCGGAAAAATATTAGAGTTATCATGGAGTAGCCAAGTCCTAGAAATGTGGATGAGGTGACATCATTGATGCGAATAAAATGTTATTACAAGAGGTCCATTAGGAACTTCTCAAGGATTTCCTATACTTATTTCATCTTTACAGAGAAAAGGAAAGAATTTTGAATGGATATAGGAGTGTTGATCCATAAACTACCATGGATATTCCACTAGACCGTTTGTCACAACATATCTAATAATATTATATTAAAACTTTGAAAATTCTACACTATTATAGTTTATTAAAATTTAAGATCTATGGATTTAACATTAATTAGTGCATGCATGTGAGTGGAAATTATGCAGAAAATTAGAGAACGAAAAACTAAGCACACACACACACAAGACACAAGATATGCTCTGTGGAAAACCCTTTTTGGAGAAAACCTAACTGGAAGGTGAGGTCACTTCACTCTCTTTCTCTGTCTGGAAATATGGTTGCAGGTACAAAGAAGTAATGTCTATGGCCTATGGGTTGATATAGTGCATAGATCCTCTCTGTGTGCTCTACCTCATATCCCTCCTAGCTATATTTTCTTAGCTATAGAAAAAAATGCTCTCAAAAGAATGGAATGCCTCTTCTTCTTGGCCCGATTATAACACAACATGATAGCCTACTAGTGGTTAATTTTGACTACATAAACTCTTAAATATAGCTACCATATAGACTCTTCTAGAGTATTTTACATCATAATCACGTGGCTAGCCCCTTTTCCATGAATAATGGGGGCTGACGCGACATCCTCCCAAACTATACGTGTGAAAACAGGAAGTTCAACTTCTGAGTGGCATATCTTTTGCATACGGACTTTGATTGACACACTTATTGTGTCATTGGAAATATATTTGTGCGTAAAATAGTATTAAAAGGTGCTAAACTATAGAAAAAATAAAAATTACCCTCCAAAAAAATTGTTTGATGCCTCAAAACGCTCCCAGAAGGTTTCAGACCCAGTTTCGCCAAACAGGATCCCACTGGTAAAAACGGTCTCGTGAGTTGAACCCTACACTTTTTACACTCCAAATGCATCGATATGGATGAAAAAAATATAATGATCCAATTTGGATCACACATCCCCATTTTGGGAGGCTTTTGGTCCCCAAAATATTTTATTGAATGAGGTGAGGAAATTTTTCCTCCACCTTCTCTCTAGTGTACCATTTAACTTTGCCTGGAAGTTGTCCCTTCAACCCAATCTGCCAAAGATTATGCTACCCTTGTCTTGTAGTTTTGGACCTCTTATTCAAAACAATATCTTTTTTCAACTTTGCGTGAGTGTTTGGTGCCAAATCCTCCATAGAAGGTAGAACATGTTCCTCTTCCTGATCTAGCATGGAAGGCTCATAGATTTTTAAATTCTTTACATTCACATTTGAGTAAATGCACATATATGGTGGTAAAATGAGTCAATAAGAAGTATCACCCACCTTTTATAGTATCTCAAAGGGACCATACCTTAGAGCCTTAATTTTCTTACTAGGCCCTTGCAATCTCTCCTTGTTCAACCGTAATCATACTCTGTCTCCCACCTTGAATGACTTCTCTATTATGTGTTGATCATGCTTGGCCTTATACCTCTCTGGCGACTTCTGCAATGTTTCATGTACTTGTAGATGTATCTACCTGATCTTCTCTATAATGTTTTCAGCCCTCAAATCATCTCCTGTAAGATCTTTCCTCACTCCTCCTTGCTGCTCAGATGCAATATCCAAAGGTGAAGGTGGAAAATATCCAAAACAAGTCTCAAATGGGGAATTTCCTATAGAAGTGTGGACTACTCTGTTATAAGAATGTTGTATATATACCATAGTTTCATCCTAGGTCTTTGGATGCTTCTGGTTGTATCCCCTCAGAAGCTGCACCAAAGTCATGTTGACTAGTTTTGTCTTCCCATCTGTCTGTGGATAAAATGTTGTATATGTCTTCGACTTTGTATCCAATTTCTCCCACAATGTAGTCCAAAATGCACTAAGAAATTTTGTAACTCTGTCTGAAATGATGCTCGTTGGTATCCCAAAGTGCACCCAGACCTGTCAAAAGAACAAGTTTGTTTCTTCTTATCCGTTGATGGACTTGTTACAGGGCATCTGAACACACATATTGTTGAACCTGTAAAATATTATAAACATGTAGTCATTTCCCTTCCTGGTTTTGGATAAACCTCCCACAAAGTCCATGGAAATGCTTTCCCAATGACGCGTAGGTGCATGTAAGAGATGATATAGACCATGTTTCCTGTTTCTAGGCTTGCTGGTACAACAAAGAATGCATCCTCTTATGAACCTAGCTACATGCTCTTGCATCTTGGGCCAATACACATACCTTTGAAGTTGTCCATGGTCTTCCCTACACCAAAGTTCCCTACAACCTTGGAGGTGTAACATAGCTTATCCACCTTATAGAGTAACTCGTCCTAGAGATGGTAGTCAATCGCTCACCTTTAGGAGCACATAGCTTATCCACCTTATAGAGTAACTCGTCCTAGAGATGGTAGTCAATGGTGTTGTCGCCATCGTGCATATGACTCTGACTCTAGAACAACTGATACACCTCCTTGATGTCCTCATATTCTGAATATGCCTCTCTGTGTGCATCATGGGTGAATGGATCCATGTGCATAAGAGTCCCCAAAGATGTGATTTTTGATGTGGGTGTACTTGAAAGCATATCAACCAACTTGTTTGTGTTTCCCTTCTTATACTTGATCACCAAAGGAAACTGTTGTAAAACACCCATCCACTTGTAATGCTTTGTCTATTGTAGCTTACTCTAGGCCTGCAAGTACTGTAGCAGATGGTGATATGTGTGGATTACTATCTCCTTTCCCATCAGATAATTCTTCCACTACTTTACAACTTGCACCATGGCATAGAGCTCCTTATCATAGGTAGGGTAGTTAACCATTGTCCGATGAAATACTTTGGAATGGTAGCATATAGGCCTTCCTTCCTACATCAAGATAGATCCCATAGAATACCCACTCATCTTTGTCTCCCCTTCAAAGGGCCGCTTTAATTTTGGTAATGTCAAAACTGGTGCTTGACTGATCTTCTTCTTACCTCGTCGAAATCCTTCTGTTGACCTTTTCCCCACTAGAAACTCTTGCCACTTGTTGTTATGGCATGGAGCAGTGCTACTACAAGTGAAAATGAGGCTATGAATTTACTCAGGCACTGTGCTACCCCAATGAAACTCCTAACCTCAGAAATATTAGTAGGCACTAGCCATTTCATGATGGCCTCTATCTTGGAAGGATATATATTCAGTTCTCCTCCACCGATCACATACCACAAATACACCAAGGGTTGCTGTGCAAACTCACACTTCTTGAGATTTTCTAGCAGTTGGTGCTTCTTGAATGTCTCCAACACCTGCCTCAAATGTGAAATATGCTCCTCCTAGGTAGCACTATATACCAGTATATCATCCAAATAGAAAATAACAAATGAGTATATAAAATGGAGGAGTACATCATTCATTAATATCATAAACATAGCTAGTGCATTACATAGGCCAAATGGCATAACTAACCACTCATATAAACCTTTCCAGGTTTTGAAGAATCTATTCCATGTATCTTCTTCTTTGACTCGAACCTGGTGATATCTAGACTTCAAGTCCATCTTGGTGAAATACTTTGGTTGTTGCAACTGATATAGCAGATCGTCTATCCTGGGTAGGAGGTATCTATTCTTGAGTGTGATTTTATTCAATGCCTTGTAATATATACACATCTACCAATTCCAATCCTTCTTTGGAAAAATGAGGATGGGTGACCCACATGGTGATGTACTCGGTCGAATGACACCCTATTCCAGTAGCTGCTGCAACTGTTTCTTCACCGCACTTGCTTCTATAACAGATTTCTTGTATAGCCAAATATTTGGCAATGGAGAGTATGGCAATAGCTAGATATCGTGCTCCACTTCTCTCTTAGGTGGTAACCCTTTAGGATATCGTATCACATCCTTGTATGCCTAAAACAACTCCTCCAATTGTTGTTTTGGTTTATTAGTACACCCCTCTAGGGATGCCTTGCCTCTTATTGACTCCTTTTCAAACTGAATTTCTCTTAAAAACAATAAAATATACTTATTGTTGGAACTGATCAGTTTATTGTCTTGGTTTGCACTTACTAGTGAAATTTTTTACTTGCCTTTGTGTGCATTTATGATAAACGATTTTCCATCCTTAATGAGTCGATATTGACTGGCTCTCCTCATGAATATTGCATCATGCATGTACATGTATGGTGTTGGTACGGGGTCCCCCAGGGTTAAGTTTTGCTAAATCTTAAGTCAAATTTTGATAAGATATTGTAAAGTCTCCGCATTTTGAGGAGTGGAGTGCAAGTAGCATAGGTTGTTAAGAGACAAAGGGGCTTTTAGGCAAGTCAAAGCCCTTTATTTTGTAAAGGGATGAGTTGTATTAAGCTCCGCCCTGGTACGTGGACCATGGTAATGTAATGTTGTTGGGATGGGGTCCCCTGGGTCAATTGCTTTTAAAATATTGTAAGTCTCCGCATTTTGAGGAGTGGAGCGTGAGTACCGCAAATCAAATAGGAGTTAAGGGGTTTTAGGAAGGTCAAAACCCCTTATATTTTAGTATTGTTTTGAGATATGCTCATGGCTTGCGGACCATGGTATTGTAATAGTGAAGGATATATAAAGGGATATCTTAGCAAGTCTAAGGCAGTCAATTAATCAATCAAGTACTTCATCATGATATGATTTTGGGTCTGTATTTATAGATCTTTTTGTGTTTTGTGCAAAGGGGAAGGCTCTTGCAGCTGAGTACGTAGAGACCGTTGTAAGTCCGTAGCGGAGTGTGCGGGCCCCTGCAACTCTGTGCACAGGGTCTAGAAAAGTTGTAAAGGAAGATCTGAAGTAATAGAAAGATATTTGAAACAAAACTATGTATATATTTATGCACTGTGTATTTTTTGTACTTACACACCACTGAATGATATTTATCTGTATTTTATCTTAATTACTCTGCATAGCTCTGAATCAACTGTTAGATGTCGTTTTATGCATGATTAGATAGTTACGCGAAGCTTATGACTTTCTTTAAACTGGAAATCATCTAAGTCTCATGAATAAGGGTTTGTGAAGGCCATATATGAACTAAAATTGTAGAAATAACCTTAAACCACATCGCATAGCCTTCTGGATGCAGAAGCTTAGTTCTAGCATCCCCCAATACTGCCTCGGGTGAGACTGCAGCCTGCATTATGCGGGTTGTTTCCGAAAGGGCCGGTAGTGTAGGGTTTTGTTGGTAAGCGTAGCTAACTTTGAATCTGGGTCCAAGCCCCTTAAGCCAACAAATTGTTTCGTTGTTGGGACTGATATCTATCTAATGGATGTGTAATGTGGCATAATTGGATACTGACTAAGAAGGAAATTGAAAAGTGAATAAATCAGAAGTTGCAGGAGTTTGTAGGCCAGGAGAATAGGAATCCATGCTTATCAAAAGAAAAATGGTTACAAAGGTACCTTTACACAGATGTGCACAAATATTTTTTTTCGTCATTCCCAGGTGAGTTATACGAGTGGTTGTCCAAATTAGAAGATAGCAACCTACTTGTAACCATGACGATCCCATCGTGTGGACTCCAGAACTTGTCCGGGGCCTTAATGATCCGGGTTCGAGCGTGAGAAAGGACCCTTCAAAGACCTTTTACTTCTGTGATGTGTTAAATTGCATATTTATAAGAACGTAAATGAATACATCTGCATGCTATAAAGAGGAAGGAACATGACAATCATCAACAACATAAAACTCAAGACGTTGATAATGAAATTCGTTTAGGAGGGACTATGTCTCTGGGCCCCGGTGTCAAGATGGTGTAGGCCACTACATTAAGTGTTGTCAATAGTGATGATGTACATAAGAGGTGGTGTCGATATCATACGAGGAAAATTCCCTCACGCAGGAGTGGCTCCAAGAGATGTTCCGCTACAGGAACTCTCAGTCAAAAAAGGACTCGTATCAGTATGACATAAACACATATGACAATAATGAGCATCCTGCCAACATGGAATCAAAAGGATCTCAATGAAAACATACATGGCGGCACATGAGTATCCCATCAACATAAAGACAAAGGGATATCAAACAAAACATGACAAATCATGACAACAATTACATCCAACAAATGATTCCACATCACATCAAGCAGGAATCATGAAAACAGGTAAGAAAACAAGATCCAACATCAAACATCAAACAGGGATCTGTGCAGCACAATGCATCTCATAGTGAAAAGAAGTACATAAACATACTACATATACCTCACATGTAAGGGCCATCTGAAGAAAAGGATGTCAAGCTACTGAAGTTGTTCGTACCATCGATTTCATGACGTCGAATCACATGGGAATCATTGCTTGCACATGAATGTTGACACCTACAGTGCACTTTGAAAAGTGGTCGAAAAATGAAATGAATAAATGGAAAATCTAAATACACCATCAGATTTGTGGTGTCGAATAGTGCAAAATCGACTGTCAAATTTCTGAATTCTTAGAAAGTGAAAATCTGGGGCTTAAGGAATCTTTAGATTCCCCCTAGATTCCTCAAAGATTCCCTCCTTTCGATCCTCTGCAAATCGGCTACTCAGATTAGGAAACTGACTGCGCTATCAGGCTCATGTTGCTGAGAGGTGTTGGATCGACATAAAATTTGTCCAATTTGGATACTTCAAAAATTTCACCCTCTTGAGAATTTTGCCCAATCATGGTTCCGCTTGTGTTTTTCTCAGGTTCATGGTTCCACCCTGCATTAAAAATTAATAAAAAAATTCCTCGATATGTGTTTGCTCTCTTGGCTCCTCCATGCTTGGACGCACTAATGAAATGAAGGTTTATATAAATTTTGGTGGGCCGAATTATAAGAAAAATCATTTGGCACATTGGTATAAAGGCCGACTAGTAAGTAGGAGGTCGAGTGGTCAAACCCCGACCCCTCCATATTAATACCCTTTTTGTTTTTAAAAACCGCATACATTATTTTTTTATGGGGTCGGGTCCACACTGGCCAGCCCGCCCCATAATCCTCCGCAACCTTTAATTAAATTTGGATTTTCGTTTATTCAAAAAGGTGTCGTATTGCATGGAGGTTGGTACATGCAGGCACATTTAATGTTTGTTGTACCATGGGGCCGCCGCGTGGACAGGGCCAGCCCTCCCGCCAGCTGTGGGTTCAACTTCCACCGGCCTCATTTTAAGCGATGGAATATTTGTTAAGTGTGGTGGGGAATGGGCCGAGTCCACTGGATGGCCCGCCCACAACCCTTTAATGTTAATGTTGTAATATATATGCGGGAGTGGTTGGACGGCTCGGTGGGGTAATGGCCACCAAGCCAAACTTAAAATTGATATTTTTGGTTTATGGTTGCGGTCGGCCGGTGGGGGTCATGGCCCATCGGCCCTTTAAATAAACTTTTGTTTTGTAATATATTTTGGGGGTGGCGGGGGTTGTTGCCCGCCACCTTATATATATAAAAAAAATTATTTTTGTTACAATAGGGTTCTTTTTATTTTGTCTAACATAAGGGTTCTTAGACAAATTAAAGAGGAAAAAATTTCGCCCACTTTCAGGAGCTAGGTTTCATGCCTCGAGGTCGGTCAAATTGTAGGACACTTAAACCTGGCCCATAGTCCAACTTTGACCAAAAATTTGACTGGCTCGTTCTCCATCATACGAGCTCAGATTGATGAACCGTTCAAACCACTGTGATCGGGACGACAAGTTCTATGCTCTAGTCCTGGTTCGAAAGAATTCTGATCACTTTGATTTTCGAGCTTCCATAAGCCCCCTTTGTCCTGTGTGCGTCTCTGGAGCCATCTAGATCAATCCACCCCACTAAGGAGCTTTTGGTCCTCTGAAAGCATGAAAAATAATCTGCAACTTCTCCATACCTTGTCTGCATCTCAAGTGTCCTGAAAAGGTCTCACTTCCATCTCCTTCACCTTTGTTCTTCGGAGCCTTAAGTGGTGAGCCGACACCTGCAACCTGTAGTACATTGTTTTTGCAAATTACATGATTGACTTTCATGACCAATGTTGAGTTCCAAAAATGCCTTTCCCTTAGCTACTTTTCTCATCCTTCTGTATCTGTTTTCCCATGAAAATTGTATCTTTATCATCAAAAACCATTACACATTGCCTCAAGGAGTATATTTCAGTGATTTACAGGTTATACTTTTATGTTTTCTATTTGAATAAGCTTTTGTCTTTTAGCTACGGAACACAGCCACATTCTGCAGCTAATCAGTTGTTCCACAGCTACTTCCACGCTTTTTCAAGTTCCACGTGTCAAGAGAGGAAAAGGACTACATGGGTAGCTTGGAAAACATTAGGGCATGGATCGTATCCTATTCATCTGACCTAGATTAAGGAAGAAGACCCCGGTCAAAGGAAAGTTAAACATAGAAACATATGGCAAATAGGACTCTGTTTTGCACACGTTTCTCAGAGATAGGGATCCGAAGCGGTTTCCTGAGGCCACAGACTTCATCTGCCACCTGCACAAATAGAATCCAACAGCCATTACCATAAGATTTATGTTTCCAAGCAACCGAGGACAAGAATTCTGCATACTTACATGTCTATGTGTTTTGCTGTAGCTTATTTCTCTCTTTAAAACAGTTGTATAATTTCCTATAAATACCGGTGTGGAGAACGTAGAACAAGTTTAGTTTTTTCTTATGTATTAAGTTAAGATTTCTGCTGTGTAGTTTGAAGAACTCGTTCTCTGTTTTAATATAAAGACTCTGTTTCAATGGATACCTGAAGCGTTGTTGGAGTGTTGATTAAGTGTTGATAATCCGAGACCTTTTCAGAGGGCCCCTGCATTGGTCAAGGTTATATTTTATTTATGTTTTGTCTTTCATGATTAACTGTAAATTCACTGTGTTCTTTTCATGATGTTCATAACCATTTTCTAACTCTGTTTATAATGCAGCTTGTGTTCACAGAATAGCTCTTTTGTTTCACTACTTTCTAGTTTCTTATCAGTAGCTTGAAGTTGATGTCAGTAGCATAGAGTAATTTAGATTTGTTGATCATTAGTCTAGTTTCTTTTATTTACTGTTCATTAGTCTTTAAATGCCATTTTGTTGTTAGTTTAATAACTCATGTTGTAAGTGAATATCTCTGAAAGCCCTTTCAGTTGATAGTACATCTTAAAACTAAGTGATGAAATATTTCATTTATGAATGAGTCTTTCTCTGCATTTTTATGTTTACTTTTTCTTAGAATAATGAAGTATTGGATCCCTCCAAATGCTATCACAAGGAGGTAGTTCTCCCAAAATTGTATAGCAGAGTGATAAAACAATTCATTTAGTTGTTATAGTAGATTGGTTGCAATTTCACTTTCAGTCTTAGTCTTTCATTTAAGTTGTTGCAATTCCATTTTCAGTTTTAGAACAATGAATTATTGAATTCCTCCAAATGCTATCACAAGGAGGTAGTTCTCCCAAAATTGTGTAGCAGAGTGTCAAAACACTTCATTTAGTTTTTTATGATAGATTAATTGAAATTTCATTTTTAGTCATAGTTTTTCATTTAGTTGCAATTCCAGTTTCAATTGTTCATTAAGTTTCAATTCTACAATAGACTAGTTGTAATCCCATTTCCAGTATTTCATAAATCGCTGAAATCTCATTTTAAGTTTTAAACATCTCATTTAAGCTTTGGTTTTTGATTAGATAATAATCTTAATTCCTTTCAGTCCATGTTTTGGAAAGAAACATAATAGCAAGAAGAGAAACTTTGTTTTCATTTTCTTAATTAAAACTTTACTTCCAAATCTAGCTTAAAGCACTTTTAGCTCTCATTTCATTCTCTTAGCAGCAGTAGATTCAAGATTTTGTTAGGAATTAAAAGACAAAAACCCCAAAACAACTTAAAAATTCAAAAACACTGAAGTAGGAAGGGCCATCTAGCACATATAGTGCACTACACTTCATCAGTTTATGATACCCGGATTGATAATTTATGCAGAGCAATTTAGGACACTAAATTGACTAGACATTTTGGCGCCATTGTCGGGGAAGTGTAACTAGGTAGCCTTATCTCTTACATTCATAAAAATAAATAAATTAATTAAAAAAAAAAAAAAAAAAAAAAAAAAAAACAAAACAAAACAAAACAAAACAAAACAAAACAAAAACAAAAACAAAAACAAAAACAAAAACAACAAGAACAACAACAAAACAAAATAATGACATGCATAGAGAAAGAGATTCTAGGGGTAGATTTGTAGCTAGGGGCAGAAGTTCGATTCCTACAACTCCACCTACTCCAACAAGAATTAGAAAAGACACACCTCCATCCCAGACTCATTACTCCCAGCCATAGGATTCCTGGAATTCAAGGGGCAGAATCTCAATAAGAAGATTCTCCTACATCATCCACCGAAACAGTCCTAGGAGAGAAGACCTTTTTCACCTCCACAGGGGAGCCTATTGTAGTTGAAGAAATAGGAATACCCAGTGAGGAAGAAAAAATAAGAACTCCCTCTCATAGTCCATTAATAGAAGAACCAGAGGAAAATGGAATAACCTTGCAAGTTGAGCATTATACTGACTGTGAAGAAACTATAATGTCAAAAGAAGAACAAGATGGAGAATTCACACTATTTGGAGGAGGGGGTAGAGGGAGAGGTAGAGGAAACAATGGAGGAGATAGAGGTAATAATGGAGGAGGCAGAGGAAATAGGGAAGTAGATAATTCATTTGGATTCCCTATAGTAGATGAGGAAACACATACCACAATGAAAAACATTTCACCATCTGTCCTCCCAAAATTTTATGGGTTGAGAAATGAGGATCCTGAAACATTTTTGTTTGAGTTTGAAGTCTTGTGCAGAACCTATGATTATCTAGAAGACTCTCAAAAACTCAAATTCTTCCCTTCAACACTAAAAGGGGTTGCTTTGAAATGGTTTATGGGATTAGTCACTCAATCCATTAGAACTTGGAATGACATGAAACGGGAATTTTTGGATAGATACTTGGATTATTGTATGCCTACCGATCATAAAGATGAGGTGTTCAAAATGATACAAAAGGAAGATGAAAACTTAGAGGATTTGCTTGAGAGATTCAACTATAATTTGAAAAGAGAAAAAATGAACAATCTAGACGAAGAAACTTTGAAAGCTCTTTTGTTAAAGGCCATTAGAGATGAATGGATAGATATCCTTAATATGATGGGGAAGGCAGATATCTCTCAACTTCCATTGAGTGACATAGCAGAACTATGTGTTCATCTCTCAAGAGGGAAATATAAAACCGGGAAAGGACCAAGAGATCCTTCTCTTGTTAGAGCAAACAAATCTATAACCGGATCTGTAAGTAGCGCGGAAATTGGTAATATCCTGGATGAGTTTAAAACTGACATTTTAGGGAGCCTTAGTGAGCAACTAGACACCCTTAAAATTCAAAACAAGTAGAAAACAGAGGTTGATGCTTTAGCCATCTTTTGTCCAAAATGCAGAAAGAAACATGCTCTAAGGGAATGTCCTCTAGATGCAAAAATTGTAAAAACTTGTATGATTTTTTCAGAAAGTCATGAGACCAAGGATTGTCCTTCAATCCTAGGTCTTATGGCTGTCTTTCAAGAGGAAACAGTCCCAAATCCTATAGAATATCTTTGTTTTGTTGTAAGAAGACCTTGGCAAGGGCCACAAAATCAAGGATTTAACAATCCAATGTATTTTTAGCCCTCACCAAGCTGGAATTCTTGGCAACAACCTTGGCCTCAACCTCAATCTCAGTATCAATCTCAACCATGGGCACAAGGAGTACAAAATTATTATGGGATATTTGCTCAATACTATCAATATCCTCCATCTTGTCAAAGCTATCCTCCCTCACAAAATCAGCCACAAAATCAGCAGCAACATCCAAATCAAAGCCCTCAACTTTCATTGCCATTTCCACAACAACCTCCACAACAAGGTCAAAATTTTCAACTCTTACTTCCATTTCAACAAAAACCAAATAATTTACCTACCCAACCATTTCCAAACCCCAATAATAAAAACCCTCAGAACGCTTACATGGTAGAAGGACAACAATTTCCAACTTACATGATTACTCCTCTAGATCTTAATGAAGTTCAGCTTAGATCTTGTAGGATATTAGAAAAGGAAAAACCTTCTATAGTCATTCAAGAACAAGATAACTCTAAGGAAGACTCTCTAAAAGTCAATAAAATTTTTGAGGGAACATCCCTCCAAAACCAAAACATTGAAAAAGAAAAACAAAAAGAATCAATAAACACAGCTCCTATCATTGAGCAACCAACATCTACTTCTACACCTCTTCTTGAGAGATTACAAATTGATAGAGGGGTAGAAAAACAGATCTTGTTGCCCAATTATGATTTTCTAGATGAATTGAAGAATGTCTGTATCAAAATTCCTTTGTTACAAGCCATTAGATAAATTCCTATTCTAGCCAAAACAATAAAGGAGTTAAGCATCAAAAGACCAGGAAGAAAACCAAGAGAAACAAAAAGAATTCACTTGGTAGGAAAAATAGCAGATATCATGATGGGAAAGATTGCCATGCAAAAATATGTGGGTCCAGGAAGTCCAATTTTGAAGACACATATAAATGGGATTGAAATTCCAAACACATTGATTGACTTAAGGGCAGCAATAAACATTATGAGTAGACAAACTATGGAACAGCTTAAACTTCCTAATCTTCTTTATACACCTACCTTGTTGCAACTTGCAGATAGATCAGTAATCAAACCAGATGGTGTGCTAGAAGACATTTCAGTCTTCTTAGATTCTTGGGAATATCCTGTTGATTTCATGATTTTAACTCCCAAGAATAATCTAGGAGGACACCCACTCATACTAGGAAGACCTTGGCTGGCCACAACTGATGCTTTTATTAGTTGTAGATTTGGTGACATGTATATTTTTGATGGTAACTCAACAAAGAAATTTACTTTGTATCCTCCAGCAAAAGAAATCACATAAATAGATGACAAGGAATGGATCAATGAAGAAGATGATATTCAACCTCTCTTTACTATGACAGAAATTAGTGAAGATAGTCAAATTTTGAACACTCTGGAAAATTTTGAAACATCTTCAGAGTATGATCGTGCACAATTCCAAGAAAAATCTAATGTTGAACACTTGTCATCTAGGCAGATGTCTCTCTATTCGATGGAAGAGTTTGGTAGCTCCACAATTGAAATTTTTCCAGGTATGACATTGAACATAAACAAAAACTTGGAGAAACTACAACAAAAAAAGCTAACCAAAATATTACAAAAACATTCTGCTGCATTTGCATGGAAGTACACCGACATGAAAGGTATTGATCCTAAGACTTGAATCCATCATATCTATATTAAGGAAAACAGTAGACCAATCAGACAACCTCAAAGAAGAATGAATCCAAATCTTAGGGAAATTGTGAAAGAAGAGCTCCAAAAATTACTCAATGTAAACTTCATTTACCCCATCTCAGATAGCCAATGGGTTTCTCCTTTGGTAATTGTGCCTAAAAAGAATGGTAAATGGAGGGTGTGCATTGATTACAAAGAATTGAATAAAGAAACCTTGAACGATCACTTTCCTTTGCCCTTCATAGATCAAGTGTTAGACTCATTAGCAGGTAAAAAGTATTTCTTCTTTTTGGATGGTTTTAGTGGTTATAATCAAATTCAGGTAGCACTTGAGGATCAGGATAAAACCACATTTACTTGTCCATGGGGAACTTTTGCCTACAGAGTGCTTCCTTTTAGGTTATGTAATGCACCTGCAACATTCCAAAGAGCAGTACTAGGAATTTTTTCTGATCTAATACATGATTGTGTAGAGGTATATATGGATGATTTTACAGTCTATGGTAACACATTTGAAGAAGCTTTGGAAAATCTGGAAAAAGTCTTTAAAAGATGTAAAGAAACAAACCTTTCACTAAGCCATGAGAAATGCTTTATGATGTTTACAAAAGGTATTGTTTTAGGACATCATATTTCAGGAGATGGGATTAAAGTTGACAAATCTAAAGTTGAAGTCATCTCTAAATTATCAATTCCAAATTTCCAAAGGGATGCTAGAATTTTTCTAGGATTTACAGGATACTATAGATGATTTATAGAAAACTTCACTAAAATAGCATCTCCACTCTTCAAATTGCTTACAAAAGATTGTTAATTCAAGTGGAATCTTGATTGCCAATTAGCATTGAAACTTTGAAAACAAGAATATCTGAAGCACCTATCTTAAAAGGACCAAATTGGAAACTTCCTTTCCATATTTCTACAAATTCTTTAGATACAGTTCTAGGAGCTATATTGGGACAAAAAGATTTGATTCCTTATGCCATTTACTATACAAGTAAAAATTTGACTCCCACTGAGTTGAATTATACTGTGACTGAAAAAGAATTCTTAGCTATTGTTCATGCAATTAACAAGTTTAGACACTATATAACAGGCTATGAAACTTTTTTTCATACAGATCACTCTACAATTAGATATTTGATGAATAAACCTATTACTAATGGTAGAGTTACAAGATGGATGTTACTTTTGCAAGAATTCAACATTACTGTGCTAGATAGACCTAGAAAACAAAACACAATTGTTGATTTCTTGTCCAGGATCCAGAATGTCAAAGAAGAGTCCCCTGTTGAAGATAAGTTCCATGATGAATATCTCTTTGCAGTAACTACTCGAACTCCTTGGTTTGCAGATGTTGCTAACTACTTGGTTACAGGGAAGTTACCTTCACATTTATTTCCTAGAGAAAAAAGAAAGATTATTCAAGATAATGCAAAATATTCATGGATCACTAACGAATTGTATAAAACAGGGCCAAATCTTATGATCAGAAGGTGTGGCAGGGAAGATGAGATGCCTGACATTCTCAAAGCATGTCATTATGAGCCGTGTAGTGGACACTTTTCTGACAAGATGACAACCTATAAAATCCTTTCTTTAGGATATTTTTGGCCATCCATCTTCAAATATGCTAAAGAATATGTCAGAATGTGCGACCGCTACCAAAGAGTAAGGAAACCTATTTCCTCAAATGAAATGCCATTACAACCTCAGGTACTTATCGAACACTTTGAAAAATGGGCTTTAGACTTTATTGGACCTATTAATCTACCATCCAAGCAGAAAAAGTATATATTGGTATGCACTGATTATGTCGCCAAATGGATAGAAACCAAAGCATTACTTTTTGCTAACGAAAATTCTGTAGTTAGTTTTCTTTTTGAGGATATTTTTACTCGCTTTTGTGTTCTAAGAGAAATTGTGACAGATCAGGGACTTCAATTCACATCCATCATGATAGAGAAGCTTATGGAGGAGTACAAAATCAAGCATAGGAAATCCACTCCCTATCATCCACAAGCAAATGGTCAAGTGGAGTCTACAAATAAAGTGATTGAAAGAATCCTCACCAAGACTATGCATATACATAGAAGAGATTGGGTAGAAAGGCTTCCTAAAGCCTTATGGGCCTATAGAACTACATGGAGGAACACAACTAGACATACACCCTATGAACTTGTTTATGGGAAACAAGTCTTGTTCCTCATAGAGTTCCAAGTCAAAACTTTCAAGTTGGCAGTCTGGTTGGGGATGGATTTATCAGAAGCTCAAAAGCATAGATTGGAGCAATTGAATGAACTTGATGAAATCAAACAAGAGGTTGTTCAAAGAACTAGTCTAGTTCAGCAACAGAGGGCTAAGTGGCATGACAAATACATCAAGGACAAGAAGTTTCAAGAGGGAGGTTGGGCACTGTTATTTGATTCAAAGTTTAAAGACTTTCAAGGGAAGTTTCAAACTCATTGGCTTGGGCCATATGAGATTGAAAAAAATTTCAGTAATGGAACAGTAAGGATCAGAACAATAGATGAAAGTCAAACTCCTCTCCTTGTGAATGATCATAGATTGAAAATTTATCAAAAACCAATCTCAAGGGAGGAGTTCATCAAGATCTTTCAGAATAATTCTGATATGAAGTTGGTGAGGAAGAATTATTCTTCTCCACCAACTTAGTCTTTGTTTTTCCTTTCAATTGATGGAAAAAAAAATTGTATAAGCTTGAAAACCAATCACTGATTGGCATGCTTATACAGAAAATACAGGGTGAAAATCAAAAGCTTATGACACCCTATATTTTCCATTTCCTTTTCTGAAAAAAAATGGTGACTCACTTTGCATTCTGTAAAATTTATTGTTTTATCTCATTTTCACTCCATTTTACTTTTGCAAAGTTTCACTTCACTCCACTATCATATTCCACCAATAATTTTTTCCTCATCAGCATTTCTTCCATCTCCATTTTTCATTTATCATCTTGTCATATTTTCACTCATGCAGCCATTTCCATTCCATTCATCCATAAGCCATAATTTTTTCTTTGATTTACATTATGTAGTTGTTTCCATGTTCTACAGTTGTTCCTATTCTGTAGATAATCCTATTCTGCAGCCAATCTGATTATGTAGCAACAGTTTGATAATTAGTCCAAGCATAAAGAGGCAGTTCATAATAAAATTTCATATGCAGGTAATTGAGGAGAGAATAACTTTTGAAGACCAATCACTTATAAGCACCTGTGGAAGCAAACAACAAGAGATTAGCAAGTGGAAGGTATGATTCTAAAAGGTAAAACCAAAAACTTATTTCAAAAAACAATAGAAAACATAAGTTTGTATAACTCGTATAATCACATTACTCCTTGATTTATCATTATGAGATTTGGCTGCCATAATGATTCTGCCACACCTTTTGTATTTAATGCTAACGGTCTAATGATTCAATCTCTGTTTTAAACTCAAATGAATCATACTTAACCAAACTTCTCCAGCACACATGTTAAACGGTTAGATTCATGACATAACATATTTGAATACGGCTCCTCAAAACCCTGATTTTTCATTTATTACACCAAGTTTTTCCCTTATACTCCTGCAGTCTTTTTGTGCATACAATCATTCCATTTATCATATATTTCATGCATACAAGCACTCTGTTACCTTGTACACACAGTCACTCTATTTTCGTATCCTCTGTCTATAACAGTCACTCTGTTTTTCACACAGTTTACATGTACAGCCACTCCATTTTCATATACCTTGTGCACACATTGTTTCCACACATCTCATGCATGCAGCTACTTTGTTTTCGTAAACCCTATATGTATAGTTGTTTTATCTGATACTCATAGTCGTTTTCTTCCATATATATATCATTTCGTCCCCATATCCATAGTTATTTCCTATATACCAGTTGTTCCACTGTCGTATACACAGTCACCTTTACACAGTCACTCCATTTCTGAAACAGTGAAGGGAATTTTGAATAATAGCAGAGAACAGAGGTGATGGGGCTCATAGTCAGAACTGAACCCATAGGAGTGAAGTACATGGAAGGTTATTCTCAGTTGAAAGGAATGCTGCAGAAGGCTGGTTGGTTGAGTTTCATTGAAAAATTCAATGGTCACCATAAAGGAATCACCAAAACTTTTTTCAGATCGTTTGATGGAGTGGATGTGGAAATAGGTGACATAAAATTTGCAGTGACCGAGTCTTTTATTGCTAAAGAAACTGTGCTACCAAGGCTAGGGGAAAGGTGGTTCAATAACAAAGAATTTCATGACGAAACATGGAAAGTCATTCTCAAAAATCGAGGTATGGACACTTCAGCTTTTAGGAAAGGAATTCCAATCTCTGCACTTAAGAGCAAATGGAGCAGCATGTTGCAAAATTTTATTACATGCGAGGGAAGATTTGGTTCCGTGTATGTATATCACATAAGACTGTTAAGGAATTTTCTTGAGGATGAAACCCTCAATCTCCCATTTTTCCTGTTGAATAGTTTGAGAAGAATGGCCACTAATGTTCAGAAGAAAATTGAAGCAATAGAAACCACTCTTTATCACCATGGACTAGTAAAAATTTTAGTTGAATATCACTTAAAGAGTGTAGGGGATACATGTGATAACTTTTTTGTCAAAAACTTCTTCCAAGATGCCCCAGAATTGTCTGAGGGAAGTCCTACAAAAAGAAGTAGGAGAAGGAAGACCAGTCTCACCATTCAAAACACTCATGAAACTTCAGCACATAAAAAAATGAAGAAGAGCCCATCTCTGAAACATTAATAGAGATCAGAAAGCAGGAAAAGCAGAAAAGAAATTTGAAAGAAAAAGTTGAGGAATCCCACAAAAATATTCTTGAACATTCATCATCTAAGGAGGATGAGCAACTGCTTTCCAAGAGATTAGTCAAAATCAAGGATCAGTTCAAGAAAGAGAAGGGAAAAAGGAAACAAGTTATAGAGGAAGAAATCATAGGCTCCCAAAGTTTGAGGAGAAGTTCTAGACTCAAGGGCAAAGTGAAGAAAACAAAATCAAAAGAGCCCCAGTTCATAGATTTGGGGGAAGAAACTCCAACACAATCCCATGACAATATTTCATATGAGCAAATCCCACAAAACTCTCCTCAATAAAACTTTGAAAGCATCCCAAGGAGAGCCTCTCCAGGCATTGATCCAGTCCAACAGTAGATTTATGACTACATAGAGTCATTGGAGAAGAAAAATACACCAGTGGACCCAGGGACTTCATTTAATCCTGAGCAGCCTGCCACATCACAAGAAACTTTAACTAGCTCACTTAAACAAGAAATCTATGAGCTAGAAGTTCTAAATAGGCATATCAAAAGAGAAAATGAAGCCTTAAAATAATAGAAAAAGTTGGATAAGATTATCCATGATAACACTATGCTTCACTTGGGTTTATGGCACAAGAAGAACAAAAAACTAAAAAGGAAGAATAAGAAACTCAACAGGGCACTCATTAACCTCAAGTACAGATTTCTCATGAGGAAGCCTAGGATGGTAGTTGGCACAAAGAAAATCAAAAAGAGGTTGGATGTCTTGGCTGAAGTCTCAGAACAAACGTAGTGGGAGGATGGAGTTTACAATTGTGATTGCATGGGGACATGCAATAGTCTAGCAGTGGGGGTATGTTGAGTTCCAAAAATGCCTTTCCCTTAACTACTTTTCTCATCCTTCCTTCTCTGTTTTTCCATGAAAAATGTATCTTTATCATCAAAAACCATTACACATTGCCTCAAGGAGTATATTTCAGTGATTTACAGGTTATACTTTTATGTTTTCTATTTGAATAAGTTTTTGTCTTTTAGCTACGGAACGCAGCCACATTCTGCAACTAATCGGCTGTTCCACGGCTACTTCCACACTTTTGCAGGTTCCATGTGTGAAGAGAGGAAAAGGACTACATGGGTAGCTTGGAAAACATCAGGGCATGGATCGTATCCTATTCATCTGACCTTTATTGACGAAGAAGACCTTGGTCAAAGGAAAGTTAAACATAGAAACCTATGGCAAACAGGACTCTGTTTTGCACACGTTTCTCAGAGATAGGGATCCGAAGCGGTTTCATGAGGCCACAGACTTCATCTGCCACCTACAAAAACAAAATCCAACTGCCATTACCATAGATTTATGTTTCCAAGCAACTGAGGACAAGAATTCCGCATACTTTCCTGTCTACGTGTTTTATTGTAGCTTATTTCTCTCTTTAAAACAGTTGTATAATTTCCTATAAATACCGTTGTGGACAATGTAGAACAAGTTCAGTTTTTGCTTATGTATTAAGTTAAGATTTGCGCTCTGTAATTTGAAGAACTCATTCTCTATTTTAATATAAAGACTTTGTTTCAATGGATACCTGAAGTGTTGTTGGAGTGTTGATTAAGTGTTGATAATCTGAGACCTTTGTAGAGGGCCCCTGCATTAGTCAAGGTTATATTTTATTTTTGTTTTGTCTTTCACGATTAACTGTAAATTCATTGTGTTCTTTTCATGATGTTCATAACCATTTTCTAACTCTGTTTATAATGCAGCTTGTGTTCACATAGTAGCTCTTTTGTTTCACTACTTTCTAGCTTCTTATCAGTAGCTTGAAGTTGATGTCAGTAGCATAGAGTAATTTAGATTTGTTGATCATTAGTCTAGTTTCTTTTATTTACTGTTCATTAATCTTTAGATGCCATTTTGTTGTTATTTTAATAACTCATGTTGTAAGTGAATATTTCTAAAAGCCCTTTCAATTGATGGTACATCTTAAAACTAAGTGGTGAAATATTTCATTTATGAATGAGTCTTTCTCTGCATTTTTATGTTTACTTTTTCTTAGAATAATGAAGTATTGGATCCCTCCAAATGCTATCACAAGGAGGTAGTTCTCCCAAAATTGTATAGCAGAGTGATAAAACACTTCATTTAGTTGTTATAGTAGATTAGTTGCAATTTCACTTTTATTCTTAGTCTTTCATTTAAGTTTTTGCAATTTCATTTTCAGTTTTAGATAATGAAGTATTGAATTCCTCCAAATGCTATCACACGGAGGTAGTTCTCCCAAAATTGTGTAGCAGAGTGTCAAAACACTTCATTTAATTTTTCTGATAGATTAATTGCAATTTCATTTTTAGTCATGGTTTTTCATTTAGTTGCAATTCCATTTTCAGTTGTTCATTAAGTTTCAATTCTGCAACAGACTAGTTGTAATCTCATTTCCAGTATTTCATAGATTGCTGCAATCTCATTTTTAGTTTTAAACATCTCATTTAAGCTTTGGTTTTTATTAGATAATAATCTTAAGTCCTTTTAGTCCATGTTTTGGAAACAAACATAATAGTAAGAAGAGAAACTCTATTTTCATTTTCTTAGTTAAAACTTTACTTCCAAATCTAGCTTAAAGCACTTTTAGCTCTCATTTCATTCTCTTAGTAGCAGTAGATTCAAGAATTTGTTAGGAATTAAAAGATAAAAGCCTCAAAACAACCTAAAAATTCAAAAACCCTCAAGTAGGAAGAGCCATCTAGCACATATAATGCACTACACTTCATCAGTTTACGATACTCGGATTGATAATTTATGTAGATCAATTTAGGACACTAACTTGACCAAACAACCAACTAATGACCCAAGCATCCCATACTTGCCACAAGTTTATAACACATACTCGGTGGTCAAGTTTACATCGAAATGGAAACAATACCTCAGCTACGAAAACAAGGCCAACGTATCATTGTTTCTCCAATAAGTGATGGAAAACTCATCATCACTGCAACACATGATTTACAAAGATAAGGCCAAACATTATTTTGTTTTGACAAGTGCTGGAAACATGACATCACTTTCAGAGTTTAAAATGCAACACAAAATAAGATCAGACATCATTGTTGCTTAACAAGTGATGGAAAACACATCATCACTTTTACATTTTAAAATGCAACAAATGACTTACAAAAGCACGACCATAACAAGCTAACATATTTAGAAACCATTTTTCACTTATCGATGCGAATGGGTCATCCCCCTGTGGCAGTTTTGCTTGTTGAACAATTGTTTCACCTGGTTCATGCACTGATTGTTGAAAATAGCAACAAGAAATGATAAAAATAGAATATAGAATATTCCAATTTTAATTTGTCCTTGAATTAAAATTGTGAATTAAAATCGAATTTAGTCTCACCGGCTCCTTGGAAATAATTAATTAATTCATTATGGATTAATTAGTTGGAGAAATTCAAGTTAGAAGTCTTTCTGAAGTCATGCAAGAGTTATCGCTTAAATTAAGAAGATTATAACTTAATTAAGGAGATAAGATTGAGTTATATTTGAGTTGTAATTAGTTAGCTCAGTTTACTGAGTTAAGTCTAGTTAAATTAGTTCCAAACTGTTTGAGGAACTAATTGTGAGTTATCAATCAGTTGATGCATGCATGCACTAAACCAATGTACTCCAGATAATTGAAGATTCTCTCGTCAAAAACTCACGCATGTCTATTCTAAGAAATACCCAGTTGATCTAAATGTTAAGGAAAGTGTACTATCAGTTGCTTGTTTTCTCCTATAGAGGAAACTCATGCATGCAGTCAAGGTAAGGTTCCTTGAGGATTGCATAGTTCTGACAGGGTGTGAGATCAGTGTTCCACTTGGTTCAGAGTCTTCCACTTGGTAACAGGAGGATCACCCGAGAGAAACAATGCAAGGAAATAGGAGCTTGGAGGGTAGAGGAGAAGGCTTGTGAGAATATTTGATTGCTTGTGAGCATCTAGGAGGATTGTACTAAGAGCTGGCTAGCTGTGAGAGCTAAGACTTTGTATAATTTTGATGTATTTCCACCTTTTATGATAATACAGATTGGGGTTTTTAGCTGAGGCTTTCCCCTAAGTATTTTTTTTGTTTCATGGGCATTGATTCTTCTTCTTATGGTTATATGTGTTTAGCTCTGATTCAGCTCGATCTTTAAGCTTCCACAATTTGATAGTACAAGTAGATTATAGTATTTTGCTTTGGTGTATTGCATTATTGAGTTAATAGTCAAATTTTCTACATGATCTTAGTGTGAGCTTTGTATAGAATTTGCATAATTTCTACATGGTATCATAGTGAGGTTTATCAGAGCCAAGTTTATCAAAGCTGTGAACAGTATACTGAAAGGAGAATTCGAAGTTTGAAGTTTAGGGTTGCAGGTGCAAATCAAATTCATATCATACTTTAAAAAAAAATGAGATGGGACATTATGCGACTAATTTCCCATCGAAGAAGTCCAAGAAGGGATCCTCGGATGGATTGGAAGGTGAGACATTAGCCTCTCAGTTTGAAATGGACTTTACTCTCATCGCATGCATGGTGTCATCGATGATGGGTTGTGTTTGGTATCTTGACAGTGGAGCCTCATTCCACATGATCGGCGATAAAAATTTATTCAGTACCTTGGAGGAGAAAGTCCTCAAGATGGGCATAGAGATGGGTGACGATGAAAGGTATAGCATTTCAGGAGTGGGCATGGTTGCTTTTTAGAGGGAGCATGGCGCTCCTATCACATTGACAGATGTGAAGTATGTGCCTTGACTGAAGAAGAACTTGGTATCGGTCACGATGCTGGAGGAAAAAGGCTATGATGTTGTCTTAAGTAAGGGAAAGGTTTTCCTTAGACACATCGCCATGAGACAGGTCAAACAGATCGGTTCACGAGTCAAGAACCTATATGCTCTTGAGATTCAAGATGCATGCAAAGCCTTGAGGAGAAAGGCAGATGTTAGAGACTTGGTGGTTGAGAGGGAGAGTAAATTAGCTCTCAACATGCAGTCCCAAAAGAAGTCTCAGACAATTTTGGAGGAGCACAATTGGAGAAGTGGGCAGAGGGATCACATGCAGCCATACCTCCAGGTGTGAAGTGGGGCAATGTGAAGTGATAGTCTCAAGAAGGTTGAAATTGAGCGGGGTCCATTGAGAGGTTTTTTCTCATGGATCATACCTTGCTACGGGAGCCCAAAGTACATAGTAGCAGGAGGAATCAGTGGGATTGATGCAGTTAGAGATCAAAGTGACAGAGGCTAGAGCAGTCATATACTGAAGAGCACATAGAAGGATTGACAATAGTGCAGAAAGGCATAGTCAGTCGAAGCACAAAATTTTTAGTTGACAGAGGCAATAACATTATAGTATTTTTGTCGACGAGTTTCGAACCAACGAGTGTGGTTCATCATCAGGACAAGTTGAAGAACCAGATCATGGCTATAGGTTAAATAGGGAGACCATATCTTCCAATGGCTATATTTGACTAGGAAACAACTTTCTTGACTGAGAAACGGTTAAATTTGACTAGCCAACTTGACTGGACCGAGGGAGAGGAAAAGTTATTAGTGTTATGATTATTTCCAAAATTACTGTTATATATATTACGAGCATTTGAATAGAAGTAAAGTTCGTATTCAAAATTTTAGAAAATTAATAAATTAGTTGTCCAATTATAAATAAAAATATATAAATGGTTAGTAAATCATTAAGGAAGTTAGTTTTTTGGCTACCTCAAAATTTCTAATAGGAATACTAATTAAATGATTTTGTATATTGTGAAATAATTATAAAACAAAAATAATACATCAATAATATAGTATGGAAAGATATGTAAAAATATACATTCCTAATTTAATATAAATATATAAATAAATAGTTAATAATTATAGCAAATAATTTCATTTATTATTAATATCTAGACATAAAAATGTAAGAATTAACTAACGAAACCGACCTATTAATAACTTATCTAAACTAAAAACACAAAATGAATGATCTAATAAGATAAATATATATATAAACAAGAGCAGTACTAAAAAATGTAATATACAAATCAAAACCTTAAACATTTACCGATTAAATAAAAAAAAAATAGTTAATTGGTTATATGCAAATTAATTCTAGAAAGAATCAACTCATAGAACCTAAACCCATTAATCGCATATCTAGAAAGAAAAAAAAAACCAATATAAAACATATATATAATTATATATATAAAATACATATATATATATATAGAAAATATACATATCAGTTGAGGGAGGAGAATAGAGAGACGAGAAGGGAAAAAAGGACAACGACCAAACAAGGCAAGGAGGGGGAAAACCCAAGGAAACCGAGCCGGGGACAGGAGGAGGGAGGGAAAAAATAGGGAAGCAGCTAGGAGGAGAGGGCAGGGATCCAACAACTACTAATTTTCCAGCCATCATCTCTATTGAGTTTTCTCGGTCTTCTTTCGATTTCTATGGCTTCCCTAAATTTCCAATGATGGAAATGCACCACCTTGGTGATAACATGGGCTTCCTCAATACATACATGGTGCTTCATCTTCTCCGCATGTTCAGCCAGGCGGAATACCAGGTTCTCCTATGTTTTATGTCGGCTGAGTGTTCATTAATCCTTTGGTTAATAGAGCGACCAGTCTCACCAACATATGGGGTCCCATTGGAGCAAGGAATAACATAGACACCTTTCATGTCCCTTGGGTCAATCGGGTCTTTTACCGATCTAAGGGAGTTACGTATGGTGTTAAGGGGTCTAAAGGTAGAGGGAACATTATACTTCCTGAGAATTCTAGCAATCTTATCAGTCATCCCTTGGATGAAAGGGAGATGAACCCCTGAGACTCGCTCTTTGGGTTCTTTCTTGACCAATGAATTCTTGTTGGCTTTGAAGAAAGCTTTCTCACCGAGGTGCCTACTATAACCATTATTGGAAAAAAGCTAATTGAGAGTAGCCCCATTACTCCAAGGATCTATGGGCTTCTAAAGATTCACAAAGAAGGGGCCCCCCTAAGACCCATTGTCAATACCATTGGTGGTCCTATTTACCTTCTGGCAAAATTCCTTTCCTTAAAATTTAAACCCCTGGTTGGCCTCACTGAGTCTTTTGTCAAAGAATCTTCATCTTTCGTTGAAGAGCTTATGGGAATAAAGCTTGACCCTAGGGACATGCTTGTTAATTTTGATGTAGTATCCCTTTAGACGTGCATTCCTATAAAAGAGGCCATCGATGTCATCAACCGCCTCACGAACCCTGATACCGCTCGTTTAGTGGAGATTTGTCTCACTTCAACTTTTTTCAGCTTTGAGGGTGAGTTCTTTGAGGAGACTTGTGGTGTTGCCATGGGCTCCCCCTTGTCCCCGGTTGTTGCTAATATTTTTATGGGATATTTTAAATCTAAGGCTTTGGCCTCTACCCAACTCCTTCCCAAGCTTTGGAAGAGATTTGTGGATGACACGAATGTCATCTGGCCTCATGGCCAAGAAGAGTTGGATCTTTTCTTCAATCATCTCAACAATCAGTCCCCCTCCATAAAGTTCACTATGGAGTAGGAAGTTGATGGGAAACTACCCTTCCTCGATGTTCTCATTTCAAGGAATGATGATGGTTCAGTCTCCCACCAAGTGTTTCAGAAAAAAAACTCATACTGAGCAGTATCTTCATGTCAGATTCTTCATTTCCCTGCTCAAAAGTTAGGTGTTCTGAACACGCTAGTTACCCGATCTCTTAGGATCTCTGATGAAAAGAGCCTCAACAAAAGAGAAGGCTCATCTACTTAATGTTTTTGCCAATAATGGTTATAGTAGGCACCTCGGCGAGAAAGCTTTCCTCAAAGCTAGCAAGAATTCATTGGTCAAGAAAGACCCCAAAGAGCAAGTCTCAAGGGTTCATCTCCCTTTCATCCAAGGGATGACTGATAAGATTGCTAGAATTCTCAGGAAGCATGTTCCCCTTACCTTTAGACCCCTTAACACAATACATAACTCCCTTAGATCAGTAAAAGAACCGATTGACCCCAAGGACATGAAAGGTGTCTATGTTATTCCTTGCTCCTGTGGGATCCCATATGTTGGTGAGACTAGTCGCTCTATTAACCAAAGGATTAATGAACACTCAGCCGACATAAAACATAGGGGAACCCAGTCTTCTGCGCTGCCTAAACATGCAGAGAAGACGAAGCACCATGTATGTATTGAGGAAGCCCATGTTACCGCCAAGGTGGTGCATTTCCATCACCGGAAATTTAGGGAAGCCATAGAAATCGAAAGAAAACCGAGAAACCTCAATAGAGATGACGGCTGGAAAATTAGTAGTTGTTGGATCCCTCCCTTCTCCTCCTAGCTGCCTCCCCGTTTTTTGCCTCCCTCCCCGCGTCCCTGGCTTGGTTTCCTTGGTTTTTCCCCCTCCTTGCCTTGTTTGATCGTTGTCCTTTTTTCCCTTCTCGTCTCTCTATTCTCCTCCCTCTAGATATATATATATATATATATCC
>APFE030842256.1:2901-31529 GCA_000404065.3 Pinus taeda | reverse complement strand
TTTGTTCTGGGTTTAGATTTGGTGTGTGGTTACAGTTACTGTGATTTGGATACAGCTGTCAGAGAAGTGTCTACTTGATTCAGTGCTAATTGGTGAAAAGGAGATTGTTTGATGCAAAAATTCTTGATGATTGATTGATGTTCATGGATCCAGTCCGAAAATTTATGAAACGTGGTCCCTGGAAGAAAGAGAAGTTTGTAGCCTTCTGTAGGCTAGCACCTACGTACTAGTATCTTGGCTAGTGCAAGAGCTAAGGGGGTTGTAGCTCCCTTCCAGGACAGTGTGGAAAATGAGAGAGGGTTGTAGCTCTATGCAGGTTGCAGCCTGCGTACTGGTAAAGGACTGCACCAGTACAATTGTAAAAATAAGTTTCTAATTGAAAGAATATAGAGACATATTGCAGCAGGTGGTTTTCACCCACATTGGGTTTCCACCTTATATCATGGTGTTCACGTGTGTGGCTTATGTGTGATGATCTGTTCTATTTTACTGCACATGTTTACTGTTAATATGGTTGATAATGTTCTAATGCGCTCATTAAGGATCAACTAACTGAATCATAAGAATTTGTGGAATTAGCATATATGAATCTGAATATGGAAATGAAAAAGTTTTATTGATGTGATAATACTGATTCACCCCCCATCTCATTATTATTTCCAACAATAGGAGGAATTGAGCCATTTAAAATCATCAACATTTTCTACATGTATCTCAGCTTTCCCTGGGGGATTAAGTAAAAACCACATTTTCATGGCCCCAAAATTTAACCTGTCTGTGATGAGATGAAATAAATGTTTCTCAGATTCCTAAAAACACATGTAAATCACCTACAATGAGATCCAAAAATTAAGTGTACAATGCAGTAAAACTGTTGGACTTCCAAATTTTAGAGTAATTTAAATTAATAGCACTTCACCTTAGCACTCATGATAGTTGAATTCACAACCATAGATGCAACCAATACATTGTCAGAAAATAATGCATAGCGATAAAAGGTTGGATCCTCCAACTTGTCCTTTTTAGCAAACTATCGCTTTTCAAGAGGAAGAAAGTAATAATCTATATCAATCGCCTGGATAGACAGTGGGGGCCCTTGGGAACAGACTTTATTGCCACCTGAATTAAAAATTTGCTTTGCTTTTCCAAGGTCCTTACTTGCTCGTTTGCAAACTGAAGCGTGGCTTGCAACTTCTTTGTTACTGTTGCACAACCATAAAATTGTTCTCTAGCCTTGGATAGGACATGACCCTTAGCCTTGATCTTCTCAGGTGCACTGAAACATTCATATCAATTACCGATCATGAAAAAGAGAATGAAAAGCAGAAAGATTGACACACGGACTGCAACTTTAATAAAAACAAAGGATATGAACACCAAATGCAAATGGAAGCACTTACTACTCTTGATTTAGAAGCAGTCAATGTAAGAATCTAGGGGGTAGTGTTCCAAGTTTCCACAACAGTCTATCCTTATTCTGACATACAATCAAATAAAAACTTAGAAATCAAACAATGAAAAACCCATTAAGTTTTCTAGCTAATTACTTGAGATTTACTTCAAATACTTTAAAGTAAGCATCACAGGAATTAACATAAATAAACCACACTACACACTTACCATGTTCTGCCACTTGTGATATATTCCAGTTATATCTTGTTTCTTCCATTCTTTGAGATCAAATACGTTCATCCCATATGCCCAACCACAAGCATTAGGATCAAATTGCCTGGCTATGTGCGGATTGGAAAAATTAAGGTATTTTTCAAATCAGCTAAAGCTTTCTGCACAAGTTTCCACTGAACCATTAACCTTTCCATGAAGATCTACTGACCACAACGGCGTCAAATCTTTCTACACCACAATATCATCATCCCAAAAAAGGATCTTGTCCAGTTTGGGATAAACTTGTGGAAGATAGAAATGAAGATGATTTAGCTTGGATAAATATTCTGGATTTATATATTACAAATTGGAGGAACGTGCTGACAGTGTAGTCGAGTGATATGCCTTGAAATAATACTCTTTCATAGCTGCGGATTCAAGTTGGCGAAGCATAGGGAAATAGGAGGAATTGAGCCTTTTAAAATCATCAACATTTTCTACATGTATCGTATCTTTCCTTGGGGGATTAAGTAAAAACCACATTTTCATGGCCCCAAAATCTAATTTGTCTGTGGCGAGATGAAATACATGTTTATGAGATTCCTACAAACACAAGTAAATCACCTACAATTGGATCCAAATATTAAATGTGAAATGTAGCAAAATTGTTGGACTTCCAAACTTTAGAGTATTTTAACTTCATAACACTTCACCTTAGCATTCATGATAGTTGAATTCACAACCACACATGTAGCCAATACATTGTCAGAAAATAATGCATAGTGATAAAGAGTTGGATCCTCCAACTTGTCCTTTTTAGGAAATTTCGCTTTTCAAGGGCAAGCAAGTAATAATCCATGGTCAATCACATGGATAGACAGTGCAAGCCCTTCGGAATAGTCTTTACTACCAGTTGACCTAAAAATGCACCCTGCTTTTTCAAGGTCCTTACTTACTCGTCTGTAGACTGAAGCATGGCTCGCAACTTCTTTGTTATTGTCCCACAGTCATAAAATTGTTCTTCAGCCTTGGATAGGACATGACCCATAGCCTTAATCTTCTCAGGTGCACTGAAGCATTCATATCAATTATCAGCCATGAAAAGAGAATGAAAAGCAGAAAGACTGACACACAGACCTCGAATTTAAAAGAAACAAAGGATATGAACTCCAAATGAAAATGGAAGCACTTACTACTCTTGATTTAGAAGCAGCCAATGTGAAAACTATTACCTTTGAGGTAGATCAGAATCTACATTAGCGTCACCCAATGTACGCTAACATTCTTTAATATGAGGCTGCATCAATTCATGGTATAAATCAATATTATTCCTAGCCTGGGAAGTGCTTGAATACACCCTACCCATGATCAGTGGGTCTCGCATCAATCTAACAGTGGAGTAAAAATTCTCGTTCTCATTCTCCCGCTTCGAAATGTTGTATTTTCCCAAGACAATAGAATCTACCTCCTTGGAATGTTTAATTTTTGCATTTTCAATCTCAACTCATTTTTCTTCATCCTGTTGAATAAGCTTTGTTGACCTTTTCTCCCTCCTCTTTTGTCTCAATTGTCGTAAGCATTAAACTACTATAAATTAAAGCATATCATGCTAAAATCTAAGAAATATAAAAAATTTCTATTGGAGAAGTAACATTCAAAAAGGATTTTGGAAAATAATATAACAATCCCCTTTTCCATGAGAAGAAAAATTAGTGATCTAGTGCAGCAAAGAATTTTACCCTCCGTGAAACTTTTGTTGGACTTTCTTCAAGCTACAAATGGTTTGCATTACAACAACCATTGTCCTTGGAGTTTGACTAGACATTACCTTACAGTAGGCTACCAACATCATAGATGAATTAACCAGGGAAAATAAAAACTTATGATCAAGAGCATTCCCTTTGACGTCTCGATGTTCACTTCTTGTGTCATCCTCTTGAAACCTCGTAAGAAGTTCTTCGTCATTGGAAGTTTTTTTTTGCACCTCGTAATTCATTTTACCCCCCTCAAGATTTTTCTTGCCTTCTTCATTGAAGATCACACCATCTTGTTGCGGATGTAACTTTTCTGAGCTGTCTCTAGAAGTTGTTTGCCTCTGCTTGATGTACACCATTAGAAATAGAGAAGCACCGCTGCCAATGTCAGTTTTCACTTCCTGCATAATACAACCCTACTCAACTACATAGATCATCATCACATAGGTTTCCTTTCATGTTCAATAGAGAAAATAACCAAAATCTTCACCAATCGTAGCTCAGAGTTAGTAATATCCCTTTGGTTTACTTTGGAGGGCTTTTCTAATACCCATGAGGAAGATAAGTCATTCTGTCCAACAATATTTAATTTTAGAGTTCCTGAGTCCTCTGTGATAGCTGTTATGACATCAATCACCTACCCAGTAAATACAATTTATTTTCAATTCTCTGCTCAATAAGGGAGAAATCAAATTTAAGATATCCAAATGCAACAGGTTTCTTATACTTCCCTCCTTTGGGAAGAGATAGTCAATGCTCTCTGTTAAACTATGCTTTCTCCAATCATCTGCATGTTCCTGTGAACCCCACAGATAGATAGATAAGAGTGATTTTAAAAATATGACAGAGCTCTAGTATCCTCAAGAATTCCTCTCTATTTCAATCCACTCAGGTCGATTAAATTTCAGTTTAGGGACACTATTTACTTTATGGGATAAGACTAATGTAAGTGCAATTGCATTGCCCAGATCCTGAAAAAGAACAAAACGGCCATAGAAAAATAGAATTGGTTTCCAAGATGTGGAAAGAGAATACCATTATAACAAATCCATCTCCTGAGAAGTTGTTCCTTGCTTTAAATGAAAAAAAACGCATGAAAGGTCAAGTACAAAGACTTGATGGAGAAGAATATCTCTAAAATACTGAAACACTAAAAACAGGGTTGCTTTGTTATCATGCATATGCTAAGATTGAGATTTCATTACACATCAATAATAAAATGGTGTGTATAATATCTATCATTTGTTTTGGCCAATGTGCTTTGAACACTGTGGGAATAGTATGAAAATGATATGTATAGCAGAAAGTAGCTGGTGAACAAGATTGTCATTGTGAATTGGGTCTAGGTTGGGTGGATCAAAACTGGTTTTAGCTTGACTCATGAGAAGTGGATTTAACTTTATGGATGGAAAGTGGGTCTGGCTTGGATAATGAGTGGATGGGAAGAATGATTGTTACCCTTCCCACCCAGATTCAATTCCCACAAGATTCAATTCCCATGAGTAAGATGTTGAACTGAACGCTTAACAAATATATTTTTATAATACCCATCCAGCTTATGCAAAATCCAGCGCGCACTTAGTACCATCCTACTCAGAATGAGGAGTGCCTAGCAAATTCACTGAGTAGTTGCCCAGTGAATTTACCAGTAATATGCATTTCCCTTTGTTAAAAAATGGAAAGAGAATTGTTATTTCTTGCTATCGGGATGAATGGTTTCATTATCTTTGGCAGGGGAAATTACCCTAGGGCCAATTGGTAAAACCTTTGCTCTTGCATGAGAGAGGTACAAACTTTGAATCTTTCTCTTGGTAGGTATTGTACCATGTTAATGCAGAGATGGAGTTCAAAGCTTCACACAGATCGAATGAAAGGAAACGTATAAAGAAAACTCACAAAATGTCAGGAAAAATTCTAGAGGTGCTAAACTTTTGACAATAAGCGAGGAAAGTAAGTTTGATAGCATCTACACCTTCAGATCCTGCGAAAAAGCTAAAAGGAAAATCAAATTCCAAAGTAGTTCCATGGGGTTTTGGTTCAGGTTAACTGGGGGTGGTGAAGGCAAATCAAATTTTGAAGCAGGTCCATGGGGTCTTGGTTCAATGGTTAACTGGGGGTAATGATAATTCCCTGCCAAGGTTAAAATCACATAAATACATTGTTCAATGGGTTCTCAATGAAAGGGATCTTTATAAAATATATAAGATGACTACACTTCATTGTAATGGAGATATTACTTGAATGTTGTAAGAAGTATACACTTCATTGTACTACTACGAGATTCAGAAAGGGCATCCTTACCAATAAAGATAAATTAAACACTGACCCACCCCAAAAAAAGAGACAAAAGAAACCTAACGAGGGAGGAGACCAGGAAGAAGCTTACCAGCGAGGGAGGAGCGCAGGAAGAAGCTTACCAGCGAGGGAGGAGGGAAGGAAGAAGCTTACCAGTTGTAGATGTAGATGTAGAGTGACGAAACCTAGCTGCTAGAAAAACCAATGGCATGACCACAAAGATAACAAGGAAGCCCACCATAACTATTCGATGATGATAACCCCAACCTCCCCATCCTACATTTCTACCACGCTAGTAGCCCTGCCACCCTCCATTCCATACACCTCCTCTTTTCACAGGCATCTTTAGCTCTCAACCCTAACACCACTTTTCTCCTTCTCCTCCTCCTAAACAGATATTGAGAAATGCAACCCTCACTCAATCATAATCCTCTACATCAAACCCATATCATGGTTAGCAGAAATATATCAAGTCAACAACAACCAAAAAAACCCTTAGATCTAATATATACTTCAGAGCATTTGATAGAAAAACTTACCAAAGGCATTATGAAATGGATAGATCAACTGATTTCATGCGGTTTTGAGAAATAAAGGGACACTGACATGGTAAAAACCTAGATGAAAATGGGCATAAGGGTTGGAAGTAGACAGATTTGAGGGTATCTATCTCTATTAGCCTTTTTGGCTAAAAAACCAAAACATATACGTAAGGGAAAAATGTCATTCAGATTTAGATGCCAACGTAGATGTTATTATTAATGGGGATCCTCAACAGTCTAGCTGACTGTTCATACACTATGACATAGGAAAACGAAGAACAGGCAGGAAGTGTTGGGTATATATGACACCCCTCAACTTACTAATTTAACTGAGCATGTACTGAATTGGCATGCCTTGCATTGAGGCATGTAAGGGTAAAGGGAATGTTAGAGGGGTAATTTGATGCAAATCAAGGGCGAATTATGCCTCCCTGAATGCACATCATGAGAGTGTGTTTGAGATTCATGATTCTGAAGCTGTGAGAATACTAGAGTGTAAGCACAAGAGAGAAGCTAAACATTTTGTGATCTAACATTTAAAATGGTGACTTGTTGATTGATTTGTCATTCAGAATGAAGAGAAAAAATTTGATGATTAGGGATAGAAATGATGAGTGTTATATTGAGTAAAGGAAATACATCATTTTGAGGCCATGGATAGATCTTAATGGTCTGATATGCCAGTGTTAGTAGAACCTTACCTAAATGCCTTATGACTGCCACATGGATGAGTGTTACACTTACATTATTGATGCACTAACCATAGGAAGTTGGTATAATATTCATGGTTATGGGTGCTTACAAAACTGGGTTTTCATTTACCTATGAAGTGAAAGGGAAGCAAGTACCCTTTCTTAAAGATAGGAGTAAGGCTGTAAGCTTTAAACCAGCCAACAGAGAAAATTTTTGTTAAAGAATACATTTTGCACATCCTGTGTCCATTAGTATGAATTGGTTTATAAACATAGTGTTGGATTAATGTCATAGCACTTCTATAAGTTGTTTTGATTCTCAAAAAACATGTTGTATGTTGTCGTCTGCTTTGAATTTTTCACAAGAAATAGTTGATCCTTTAACAAGACATGAGTGTGCCAACATGGACTAAAGAAGAGGTTATTAGCATTGTAAACCCTCTTCTCAGATCAGTATGTCAATTTTAAATCTAGCAGAAATTGGCAATAAAACATATGATGTTCTAGGAGCTAAAAGAAAGACAACGCAGGAATCTACAACTTCTTACCTCTATTGTTGTTATGTTTAGCTTGCCCTACCAGAATGGTATCAAATTTAAGGTGAGGGAAAGTTATCAGAACTAAGGTGAGGGAAACCCCAAGCAAGGAAGAAAGAAATCACAAGAAGTTTTTTGACAAAACTTACCTCCTTCCTCTTCAAAGATCAGTCATCGTGAAGCACTGAAATTCCTAATGCAAAATTCTAGGTTGCAGATCCCAGAAAGGAAATCAGATTAAGGCCTCATTAATCAAGCCTCTCTAGGATAGAGCTCTCTATCAAATTGTTGGTCAAATGATCTATATCTAAGGCCTTTTGTCATGATTACAGCCAGGAAGCTTTAGTTGCTTTAGGGTCAAATCTTCTATTATGCATTCACCCTTGAATTGAATTTGGTTTGGAGATAGTGTTTCACTCGGAATTCCTTCCCTATTGCAAGTTTATATAAAATCATATCTGAAGCTATAAAGTTCCTAGAATCTAAGCTTATATATATAATATTATTATTGAGCTCATTGACATGCCTTCGGCCTTGTATTAGGGCTTTGAAATCTGAAACACAATGTTCTAAAATCTCATTTAAATAGGTATGACTGTTATTGGTGTCTAAGCCAAATGCATCTCAACATTTCTTCTCATATCAACTCATTAACTCATTGAGGCAATCAAGACACACATGTGGGTTTAGCCTGGAGCCATCACTTTTTATACAATTTTTACATCTTGGGTTGAAACTTTTTTTTATATACTCTAATTAGTAATTTCTAGTACCCATGCTCGGTGCATGCTGCACATTATTATGGTTTTTCCTTTCCTTTAATTTAATATGGTTTTTCCTTTCCTTTAATTTACTCTGGTTTCAATAACCATCAAATCTTCCAAAGACAAAAAATCGATAATAGAACTAGAGTCAGATAGAGACTTACCGCTGCAAGAAATCGATACAGTCGAAAGTTCATTCCCAAGGCTTGGCGAGTCGATGGGCCCCATTTACTTTTTTTCCCTCTTCCCCAGATTTATCAACGCCCTTTGCTACAGCAGCCTCAGAGGGATTTTTGTTGCCTGTGCTAGGGAAAATGTATGATTCCGAAGGGGATGTCCAACAACCGAAGCTTTTTCATTAGTTACTCGAGTCTAGAATTTCTGGAATAGGTCTATCAACCTCTTTAATTGCCTTGGAGGAGAAGGCGACAACCTATAGAGAGAGAGGGGCATTGTTTGGGTGATGTTGGAAAGGAAAAGCCTTGTTTGAACCTTATGTGGGTTTGGGGTTCCATAGCGAAATCAAGGAGCCGCACAAGTTCTAGTTAAGTGTCCCGTTCCCTGCACAAAACCCCAACAATCCCTTGCCTCTATCAAACTGGAAGGGAAAAATAGGATACTCGTAGCAAAATGTTGGTTTCCATTGTTGAAACCTCCTCCAGAATTCAAAAATTCATGGTTTGAACAAAATTGTTGAAACCTTCTCGAGAATTCAAAAATCCAGGGTATCAACAAAATTACATAACCCATTGTTCTTCTTCCACTCTCAAAAGCTCCTCGAGGGTGCTCCTTGAGGGTTTGAATAAAAATGGCACTGCCCACCTCGAAATGTTATTCGATGACTGGTACACAGGAGACAAAATGTCTTAAATAAAGTTATTAAGTTTCCATGGTATGTTTTAACAAGCTCTTATGAAAAACAAATATATATATATTCTAATGCCTCTCAATGTCTGCCATGGGGAATTTTGATTATGATAAATTTAATAAATAAAACAAAATTTTAAGATGAATTCATGTAGTAGTGATTCAATGGAATGTAATCATTTTTAAATGCTTTGGAAACTTTGTTTCACAATGTTTTCAGATATATTTTTTTTCTAGACAGTCTCACCTTTTTCAAAGGGGGAAGAGGCGATAGTCTCTTGTAGTAGTGATTTAATAAAATGAAATCATTCTTAAATTTTTGGAAACCTTTTTCCATCATGTTTTTAGACATTTAACCTTTTTCCTAAAAAAAATCACCACTTTCAAAGGGGCAAGAGACGACGGTCTCTTGTTGCTCTTTCACAAAAGGTGTCATGTCACTCCTTGTCAAAGGGACTAGAGTGACACACTTCAAAATGTCACATTCTACCATGGTTTGAGTCCAGATTTTAAGCCAGTGAGGTGGAAGGGTCTCTAAGCTTGTTTAGGTGTACAGTTAAAAATGAACATTTCACTGTCATTCTCATCTTCAAATAAAAGCTCATGGAAGAGCTCAGTCTTCTCTTTTTATCAATCTGATAAATAGTTTACATATGGAAGAGGGTATATCTTGGCTACAAACATGGGCTATAAAGTTTGGGGTGGCATGGGACAACAATAACAAGGTCTCTTGACAAATGTAGATCCTCCCAATCTCCCCCCAAGGATAGGCCTCGGTGCAAAATGGCTACATGAATCTTCAAAGGAAATTTAGGATGAATATTGTGCTCACAAGCTGAAGTTTCATGAACAAGAGATGGGAAAGGATATTGTTGGGACGTTTAAGAAGAATTTAAATCAAGATATATAAGCTCAGAAACCCCAAGGAGAAACCCAAGATAAACATATGAGTTCTAACCCTCGTCCTGAGTCATCCAATGCTACTTATTCACAAAAAGTCTATTATTGGTGTTGGTGGATAAAGAAAAAAAGGAGAGGGATGCTAATGATAGGGAAGGGAGAGTGAAGATGAGATTGACGTTTCCCCTAGACAACGCCATTTCCCCTATCCCCGAAAGTTTGTTTCCTCTTCTTAATGAAAGGCATATTACATTAAATATATAAATAATTATAAGCCATGCATTTTGACACCCTTGTACATTCTTTTTTATTACCCCTTGAATAATTAGTGAAGTATTTAATATTGGATGAGAGAGTTGTAAGGCTGAAATTTTGGCTACCACGGGTTAAGTTTGGTGTTTGTATCATGTCATTGCAAAATTAGATTTCACACCTCTCCAGCAATCAATCAAAATCATTTACACATACCAATCAAAGGTATTCAATAGATGGTTAAAGAAGTGGTTGGAAGGAGTTCACTGTCATATCCATCCAAGGGTTTCCAAACTAGAGAAACAAGGGCATGTGTTTGATTTATGGGCTACCGTTTGAAAGATTGCTACGAGGAGAGGAGTTGGTGGGAGTCCTTATTATGAAGAGGCCCTGTACCTCTTCATTTATTTCTTAAGGTAGGCTTGAAATAAGTGATTATGGATATATGATACATATAATATGCAAACCACTCACAACAAAACAATATTCAACATTTACCTGAGACATAACTTAATTTATTTTCAATATATTTTTGCTTTATAAAAGGCAAGATATGCTACCATGATGTAATACAATGATTCACCAATATTGGGCACCAAACAAATGACTTGGACCACATATGTTATGTACAATGACAATAATCCACTATAAGCTATGATTATTAGCCACTCTGACACCCCTCATTTATGGTCACTCATTGAACATGCTCATGAAATTTGAGATCATTGGACATGGTTAACATGCTTTGGTTAACACAATCTAGTATGGTGTGAGGGCCTTGCCTACAATGCAAGCTTTGTAACACCCTTTACAACAACATTGCTTCACAAAAGGCATTTGATATTGATTCATAATTTTTCCTTTGTATATGAGAAATAAACTAAATGTTACTTTATCATGACATTGCCTTTCTCTATTTGTGTGAACTTGCTCAATTAGCATCTAGATACCTTGTGAGACAAAACTCAATGTATGTATTGTATTTGGTATTGTGTCAATTATTCAATTTTTATGTCCTAATATTGTGTTAATGGCCTTCCAATGCATGGTCAACATTGAATTAAAATTTTGACATGGAAAATCTCAATTTTACAATTTTGGCAATCAGAGGCACAATGTTGGGACAATGTGTATCCATCTTGGTGTACAATGGGGCAAACAAAATTTTTATTGATGCACAGTTGGTGGAGTGTAGAGGCATTCATAGATGGACATATATCTTGAACAACGTGGGCGAGACAGGATTCCCATGCTTCACCTCAGTTGTCTTCTTGATTGTTAGTTCGATATGTTGAGGATATGGTTGATGGGACAAATGTTGAGGATATGGTTGATGGTTTGATATTGAAGTCAAAATCCTTCCTGGACCCTTTAGCGAAAGAGGTGTCTCCTAAAGTATCTCCAATAATATCCTATGAAGAGTCATAACATTTAACCGGGAATTATGGCCCACCATGATCATCTAATAATTAATAGAAATAACACTAAACCCCAATTTAGGGATTGGGTGAATCATATGGTGGGACTATGCTAGTGGGAACCTTAAATAAATGACATGAAAACCCCTTGATTTTCTATCTTGATGTCATTCATCTCCCAAATTTCTTGTTGGATACACAAGTCCTAGAAAACATGACAAGGAAGATGAGAGGGAGTTGACAAGGACATTAGGTTGTCCTAGAACATCATAAAGTGCATCCACATGGATGAACATGGAATGGGAATTAAGGTCATAAAGTATACTAGAGAGTTAGACAAATAGGGTGCATCAAAATATTTTTGGAGTGTCCCAAAGGGAAATATGCAATTCTTATTTCCTCTAAAATACAATATACATTTATTGTGGTGATAGTAACCACAAGATTCTTGGAACTAGTGGTATAGTGTTTGGTCATGAATGAATATGTGGAAAAGAAATCTAAAGCTTTTGGCTCACTGGCATACAATAGTTGATGGGGCCGAATCAAAATTTCAAGGGACATGTCAGGATCTCTTGTAAAATGGGGTTAGTAGCCAAAGGATACTTTTCAAATAATTTAATTAGAGTAGGGAATATTTAGAGGAGGCCAACTCAAGAAACCGTAAGTAAGAAAAGGGGGAAAGTATCTAACAAATATGGTTAGAGCAGGCATGAAAATACCCATCCTTGAATGAAATGGTGGTTTACATAGGGCTCATGAGAGAATATGGGATGGAGGGTAGATTGGCATGCTCAGAAAATGAGAGAAGGGTTTCATCTACTAAAGGAATATGGGATGGAGGTTATGTCTAAGTTTAAGGAGGCCTTTAGCTTTTTTAACAAGGATGGAGGTGGATGTATCACAAAAAAGGAGCTTGGGATAGTAATGCATTATTTGGGTCGAACCCCCAATGCATATTGGAAGTGGTCCAAATGTTTTGTATTCAATAATCTAGTGCCAAATACAATAAACCACAAAAGAGTAGTTCTAATCTGCTTGTAAATGGAACATATTAAATTCACCATTCCGAATTGATTTTACTAATGACAATCAAATAAATAGATGATTCAGGTCATCCATCACCTCCATACAGAGTAAACAACAACCAGGCCCAATCTATCCTTTACAAAAAAAAAAATCACATGCCAAGATGAAGTCGGAAAGATACATTTACTGATATTCTTAGGCAGAGCGAAAATATGAAGCCAATATACAAAGATGCTCTGAAGGACTACTCGAACTAGAGTCAACTTGCCTCCTAGGGAGAGCCTCTTATGTGCCCATGATAAAAGTATACAGTGGATTTTCTCTATAATTCAACTCCAATCCTTAATTCCATAACAATTAGGTTGGAGCATAAATCTAAGATATTTAAAATCTGCATCCAGTGCAGTGGAGATAACACCAAAAATATGATAAAACTCTAGTACTAATGCATCATCTGGGTAAGAAGAAATCATATGAGATTTAATATTATTCATGAGTCCAAAGATCGATCAAAAGAGGCCAGTTTACCAAATAGTAACACATCATCGACAAAAATCAAAGGAGTAACAGTGACATGTCTACCTACACACATGCAATCAAAATTACATTTAATGCATCTACCTCCACACCTGCAACCAAAATTACCGCCCTTGTGAATTTTGTGACTAATTCTTCAAAATTCCAATCTTTTATCCTTAACGTCTTCTTCTCACAAAATTTGTCATAGATATTTTTAAGTAGGCATATTGTCTACTAACGAATATTCTATAATTTTCCTCCACCATCCTTGTAGAAATTATGGTGTAGAGTTGCAACTACTCATGAAGTTTTAATCAAAATCATAAGACACAAGCCTACTCCAGTGCTCTCCAGAAGTTAATTCAGAATTTAGAACCAAAATTTCATACATGCAATAAGAAATAACACACATGCACACAAAATTTTTCCTAAGGAAAACAATATGCTAAAAACCCCAATGTATGTTTGCACTAATATGATCAATAGAAACATATTGCAATTTATTTTCTCAACTGAGCACAACCTACAAGTGAATAACCTGTCTCTTTGCTCACTGAGAAGCTCTAAGCCAAAATTAGTAAATTTCTACCTCCGCTTGAGCCCATATTTCCTTGTGCAATTCCTTGAGAAATTAGGCCCCTATTATTTAGGAATTTTTACAAAATGGATTGCGAAATTCCCAAGGTTGATCATCTGACTGTATGCAACACCTGTACACTCAAGGCTAGTCTACAGTTGATGTTACACTACCTTGGAATCTCCACCACAGTTGGGGAACTCGAATTCTACATGCATTAGATATTTTGGGTTGATTGATTAGTTAACTAGATGATCACTGAGTTTGACTGAAGTCCCACTGCACAATTAGCCTTCCACTAGTTTCTCAAGTAGTTGGAACTATCTTAACTGAAAATAACTTGAGATAATTGACTTTGATTGCTACGAATTAACAATCATACATGCTTAACTGAACTATAACTCCTCTAACTTGAATTTACTGTATAAACCAGGTGACACAAGCCATGTCACACAAGTTAACTGCATCCAAGCTATCTGTTGATGTGGAAATTCATTTTTTCTCAATTTAATCAAGGAAAAATCAAATTGAGAATTTCTTGCTACATTTTTTAAGACACCCTCTATGCAAGAAAGGGATTATCAACCACCCCTATCCTGCACCTAAGGAATTCAAACTTCCCTCTTAACAAAGATTTTGTCAAAATGTCAAAATCTTACTCCTCTATCAAAATGGAGTGTAGCAACATCATCTGCCACTAGACACAGTCTCGTAAATGGTGATATTGGATATCTATATGCTTGGACTGATCATGAAATATAAGATTCTCAGAGATATTGATGCAACTCTAATTATCACAATTGGATCCATCATCTGACCAAATAGTCCAACAAGTATCTTTCTCATCCATATCATCTCACATGTTTATTGACTTGCAGCCATGTATTATGCTTCTGTCTAGTTGAGCACCACAGGTCTTTGGTTCCTATCATACCAACAAACAACTACAAACCCAACACTAAAAATTACTCTTGATGTACTCTTTCATTCTAATGGACTTCGTGCCCAACCTGCATCTATGAAGCCACACAACTTCACTCCCTCTGCTCATCTATACCATAGCCGAAACTGGGTAGTTCCTATGAGGTATCATAAAACATGCTTAGTTTCCTTCCAAAATAGTTTGGATGACCTAACCATAGCGTGTCTTAGCTCATTGACTGCACATCACATATTTGATCATGTGTTCACAAGATACATGAGTGGACCCACTAGCTGCTGATAAATGGTAGCATCCACTTCACCTGAAGCGGCATCCTCCTTCCTCTAGTTGTTCATTAGAGGCGTTTCCATGGGTTTACAACTCTCCATGAAGAATCTCTGTAGATTCTGTAGAATATAATTTTCAGACTTGCCTTGAGAGACAAATAATTACCCATCACCTTGTCATACTTCCAAGCCGAGAAAGTAGTGCATGAAACCCATGTTCTTCATTTAAAATTCCCTTGCAAGGTCTTCCTTGCAAGATTTGATCAACGTCTCATCACTAGTTAAACTTAAATTATCAACAGATAAGACAATAATAAGAAATTTACCTCCTATCCATACGTGATGAGGTTTACATCTGGTTCACTTATGGTGAAGCCCAAACCGGTGAGATAATTATTGATCTTGGTGTACCAAGCACGAGGTGCTTGCCTAAGATCATACAATGCTCACTTGAGTTTTCACACATGAGACTCTTGATCAAATTTCTCAAAACCTTTTTGTTACTCTATGTACACCTCCCACTTAATAATCCCATTCAGAAATGTTGTTTTTAAACCCATCTGGTGGACATTCTACCCCATATGTGCAGCGAGATGAAGAATTGATCTAATGGATGAGTACCTTACTACAAGAGAAAATGTCTCCTGATAGTCAATTCCCTCAACTTGAGAGTACCCCTTGGCCACAAATCTGGCTTTATACTTCTCTATTGCTCTGTTTGTTTCACCTTGAAGATCCATCTCAATGCCATTATTGATTTATATGTTGTTCTTGGGATCTTTTCCCAAACACGGTTCTTAGCAATGGATTCATATTCCTCCACCATTGCATCAACCCATACAAGTTCCTCTATTTCTTCCTCAAAATAGGATGGCTTAATCTCTGTAAGCTCAGTCATAAGAGGCATGTCGCCAGTGTACCTCTTAGGCGAACTCCTTTGCTTACGCAAATTTGAAGGATATCTCACATTCTCCCTCGCATCCTGCACAAGTCTATAAAATTCCTTAGTTTTATTTCTGCCTTCTCTGGAGGTTTTTCTTTAGTGAATCTCTCCACTCTCTGTTCCACAATTTGTGGTTTCTCTACAACTTCTTGAGGTTCCTCTTTTTGAGCTAAAATCTCATCTTTTGGTGGCATCTAAAGCTCCCTCTCAAGAGAGCACCACATAGATTTCTCCTCATCAAAATTTACATCCCTTCACATAAATATCATTATCAGTGATGGAAAATACATATGTTAGCTGTGGGGAGTTTTTGTGTAACCCACAAATACCCCGAATTTTTCTGTTGACTAAATATTCTTCCTTGATTCTTTGGAGACATGGCAGTAAACAGAGGCTCCAAAAATATTGAAGCAACACATCCAACTTTCTTCCCGAGAACGCCTACTCTGGTGTAATATCATGCCATGAATCTGAAGAGAACTTTAGTTCTACAAAAAAACTATTGTATTGCATGCCTTAACCCACAAATGTAGAGGTAGGCCTTGGTCATGAAACATCACCCTTGTTGCTCCCAAAATGCTATGGATATTTCTCTCAACCACCCCAGTCTGATGTGGGTTGTGGGGTGTTGTCAACTCTCGTCGAATGCCTTCTTTCGCACATAATTTTTTTAATTCATTCAACACATACTCACCTCCATTATTGCTCCAGAGAACCTTCACCTTCTTGTTGGTTTCTTTCTCAAACAGTGCCTTGAATTCTATGAACTTGGAGAATGTCCCATCTTTCTTCTGCATGAAGAGATCCAACACTTATGTGAGAAGTCATCAATATAAAGGAAAAAATATTTATGTCGAGTAGTGGAGGCTATAGAGAAAGGTCCACAGACATCAAAGTGGATCCTTTCTTGGATTGCATAAACTTTGTTGTCCCGGTCATGAAATTCGGATTTTATGAAATTCGGATTGGATATTTGTTGTATACTATTCAAGGTGCCATGAAGCAAATGGCCAAGGCTTATGTGCTAAATTTCACCTACATCATGGCCTTGCACTTTTTATTCCTTAGTTTTTAATGCAACACAATCTTCCACATCTAACTTATATAGATTCTTCACACAAACCTCGATCTTCTTCACCTGTCTCGTGGCTATGTGTCTCCGGAATGCTTTCCCTTTGTTAAGACCACGTCATAACCACGGTCTTCCAAAATAGCAACATAGATGATATTTTTCCTTAGGCCTACAACAAACATGACATCCTTGAGCCTGAGAGGGGAGCCTGACTCCCTCTGAAAGTTGATTGTACCAATACTGGTCATGTTGTACCTTCTGTCATCCCCTAGCTTGATGTACATTTGGAGATCTTTCTCCTTCAAGTCATTAAAATGTCTCTCCACCCTGTCATCTGGAACAATGCACTTGAGTCCTACTACCACACACTCCCCATCACTATGTTGGGCATGCATGCGATAAGGGTAAATTCAAGGTCAAACTATGAATCCAAGGCTTCACCCACTACTCCTCCTAAGGTCTTCTCACTTTCCTCTTTCTGTGGGCACTTCGTGGCATAGTGCTCGTATTCGTGACAATGGAAGGATTTAATTTTTGACAAATCTTTCTTCTTTCTCCCTTGGTTGGATTTTGGTTTGGTTTAATATTTCTTCCCCTTTTCCCTTCTTTGCCTTTCCAACAAATGCAATTTTCTCTTCATCCTTGCCCTTGAATAAGGTCCCATCTCTAGTATTCTACCTTATTTCCTCTTGTACCAAATCGTACCATAAGTGTTCCCAATTCAGTAGTTTCTCCCTCCCATTCACTTAATCTTGATAGGTATGCCAACTCTAGGAAGGCCTAGAAGGGATATTCTTACCAAGTCATCCTTTGAAATAGTAACACCAACTCCTGCAAGCTCATCATGAACTTGTGTGAACCTCCTAAGATATTGCAGGGTAAAGTAATTCTTCTACATCTTGATATTTCAAAGTTTATCCTTAAGCATCAACTTTTTGTGGTCACTACTATTCTAGAACAAATTTGTGAGCGCCTACCACATTCCATAAGGATTTTATTTCCCATGGAGATTGTTGACAATGTGGTCTCATACTCCCTCCAATATTATTATCCACACCTTGGCTACAACTTTCTTCGACTGAGCAAGGTTTTGGGCATCAATTTCTGCTGGTTTTGTAACATCTCTTTTGATGTATTCTAGCAATCCATTGCCATCAAATAACTCCTCCATGCGATCCTTGCAGTCAATGAAATTAGAGTTTCCTTCCAATAAATACTCTAGCCTCAACCTTTTGAAGGTCATATTTTCAGTTCTTAAGAGTTCTTGCTACACTGAACTACAAATTTGAACCTCCTGGGAAACAAATTTGAAATTCATGCTCTAATGTGAATCTTGCCATGATACTATGTAGGAATTATGGTGTAGGTTTGCAACTCATCATGAATTTTTTTCAAAATCATAAGACACAGACCTACTCTACTACTCTACGAAAGTTAATTCACAATTTAGAACAAAAAATTCGGACATGCAATAAGAAATAAAATACATGCACACAATATTTTTCGTGGGGAAAGCAATCTTCTAATAACTCCAATGCCTTCTTGCATCAATCTTACGAATATAGATGTATTACAATTGATTTACTCAATTGTGCACAACCGGTAAGTGAAGAACCTATCCCTCTGCTCACTAAGAAGATCAAACCCAAACTTTGTCAATTTCTACGTCTGGTTGAGCCCCTATTTCCTTGTGCAATTCCTTGAGAAATTAGGCCCCTATTATTTAGGTTTTTCCAAAATGGATTGCACAATTCCTAAGGTTGATCATGTGACCGCATGCAACACCTGTATGCTCAAGACTAGTCTACAACTAATATTACATTGCCTTGGAATCTACACCATAGCTGGGGAACTCAAATTGTTTGCTTGCACTAGCAATTTTGGGATGATTTATCACTTAACTAGATTATCACTGCATTTGAATGAAGTCTCATTGCACAACTAGCCTTCCACTAGTTCCTCCAACAGTTAGACCTAGTTTAACTAAAAACAACTTGAGATAATTGACTTTGACTACTACAGATTAGAAATCGCACATGCTTAAATGAACTCTAACTCCTCCAACTCAAATTGATTGAGTAAAATGGGTGACACAAACCATGTCATACAAGCTAATTGCATCAAAGTTGTCTGCTGATGTGGAAATTCAAATTTTCTCAATTTAATCAAGGAAAAATCAAATTGAGAATTTCTTGCCACATTTTTCAACAATCCTTCAAGTGAATCTAATCCATATTGCTAATCTAGCAAAACAATTTTCTAATAACAAAAACCAACGTATATGAGTAGCGTTCAAAATAAATAAAACAGTAAAAAAACACGTATTAAAACACGATCGATGGATACCTCAGAAAGTACTCCAACTATGTTACCACCCATTAACGTTCTTCGAAAGTGCCTCCATCGCTCCTCTCATGACGCTCACCCCTGTTTTCAGCCTCCATTGCCCTACATCCCATTAGTTTTTGTCAACCTCCATCACTCTACTTCCCGAAGAAACCATCAATAGCGTAAAGACGAACCCCTAATCCTTTACTTTTTTACTAGCCCATCATATTGAAAATTTTAAGACAAAAGATTTATTTTGTCTTAAAAAATTGTCTTAAAATTCCCCTCCATGTAGTAGTCTAGAATGCAACGACATACTTTAGGAAATTGGTTCACTAAATTATTTCCTAAGATAAAAGAAGGTTTTAATATGTAAAAACCTATCCTATATGGTGCATTTTGATCAGCCTAGTAATACATGACTAGGTGATCATTTTTTGGGTGATAACGGATTGTTGCCTTTATTGATGAGTACAAGATCTCAATAAGGCAGGGGAGATATACCCATACCTACGAGATAACCGAGTAAAAATGATAATGGTGTGCCTAACAATCTAGGTCTGAGGTACATAGTACATGATACATGATATGTTGGCATCAATGGGGCAATAAATGATACAATGAGATAATGATCCCCATATACATAATTTCCTCGAATACAGTGGCCAGGATTGATACAATTAAGTATGTTGATTTGAGGACATGAGACATAACTCCCCCATGTTGGTGTGGTGAAGGGGAGGGGGGGGGGGGGGGGGGAGAGATCATGACCAAAGAAGCCCTGATGAATAGGAGAGGTATTTAAATATCTCAATGGACCATTTTAAATAGAGGTTCATGTTATGAGTTAAACAATCAACAGAAACAAAGCCATTCAAATAAAAATAACTTCTTCTGAGGATAGACCATAATTTTCTGACATCTGGGTATGTGATGGGCTACCTGAAGGGACATCACCTCATAAGGTTTAGAACATCTCACACACACCTCAAAAAATATAGGAAAATATTCTAGATCAGTAAACCACCAAGTGTATGTTTCTTGATCGTGCGATAATGAGTTGAATTTGAGCATGCAAGAAAAAACCAAGTAAAAGGGAAATAATGATTCACTTTTCTTGATTAGAAGCACCAAGAAAGGATGAAAGATGAAACCAAGGTACACCATCCTCTAGACTACATTCCTGAAATAAATGTGTTGATGTTAACAAAAGTAGGCCCACCAGATTTTAGGCAATTATGAATCCTCAACAAAGGCACAAGGATCATAGTATTATGGCTAATAATGACTAACACCAAGGATGATAATTGGAAGATATGGGGACTCGTGGAATTATGATTTACCTTGTCAGAGCATAACATGCAAGCTTCACCTCATAGTGATTGACACAATTCCATAAGGGATGGTCAATTACTCAAACGGAGGATCTTCAAAGGCACATGAGGATAGATGGAGGTCAAATATAGGAAAAATGGGATGAATGTGACACATAGATGGATAATATATTGTAACATGACTCAATGGGACTTTGAACATACTCCATAGATGTAGGGGTGACTCATCTCTAATGCTTTGAGCAAAGGTGACTATATGATGCTTCCACATGGGAAAGGCCCACAACGTGCCATAATAGAATGAGTAAATAGTGATAAATTGTGACAGAACTTGACTCATACTTCTACAAGTTCAAAGGAAAAGTGGTACAAGAGTACATGTGAATCATATTAAGGGATTTGATTTAATGCACCAAAGTGAGACCTCATGGAAAAAATGGCTTTGTGGCAAAGTTTCAAATTACAAGAAACATGGAGACCCATTGTAGAGATCAGTGAGAAAATTCCAACAGCGTTGACAGTTTGTCAAACTGAGCTACCATTTACTCCTAATGGAAAAAAAAACTAGATTTTTTGCTATAAAAGGGCTTCTTGCCCCCAATTCCAATTCATTTTTACATTTATTTGTTCGAGAATTTAGAGAAGAGTAAGAGGTACTAAATCTTGGTGAGCTCGTAGCAGAGTCATTGGATTTTGAATCTATGACTTAGTAGGTGTCCTTACTTGTCTAGAAATGGCCTTAATGCCTCTTGGAAGGATTGTTTCTCATGAAGAATTAAGGAAAGAAGGTTGTCCATTTAATTTATGAAAAAGAGACATTACGTATGGAAAAGATACAAGTGAAAAGATGTTTATTTTTAGAACAGACAATGTTTGCTATCTCTCTCTCATCCCAATCCCAAAATCAATAAGGAATATCATTTAAATTTAATGCCCCGAGCTACATTTTTAAGACATAGTTAGGATTATTAAGAATATTACCCAAAAGGTAACACAATTCTTGTTATTGTTAGACCTATGCATTAGGGATTTCTCTAACATCCACTTTAACAAGCATCTTTCCATGTGCTCAATATTATCAATAAAAATAACATACTTTGTGGTGTTGATGGGTAATTTCTATTAAGTTTATGGTTTTATGGATCTTAGGGAATTCCTAAACATAAACGTCTTAGAATAAATAAGAAGTGATCGATTTGTAATATTCTTTTTTTGTGGATATGGTTAAAGTGGACGGAATCTACCCATGGTATTTATTGTGGTAGTTGCCCATGGCATTAACCCATGGTATTTGCCTTCGTTTTTCAAGTGAAAACAACAAAGTAAAGTCTTTATAGATTCAATGAAGCATATAAAAGGGGATAGGAGCCTAACAATGTAATCATCGAGAGCTATTTATCTATTTTTCTTTTGTTGAGAGCTTTTCAAGGCAAGTTCTAGTTGATCATGTTATGAAACTACCTCACAAAAGATAGAAAAGATAGATCAATGCCTTAGAATTCAGCCTCTTCAAGGGGGCAACCTCCTTTACATTACATAAATGAACAATTCTTGGATGATACAAATGACAAGACCTCCTTTGTATATATAGGAGTCTAAGGGGTCATAATATAATCAGAGCCGACATAACAATAATAATGTTAGGGCACAATAATAACAATAGTGGGCTTCTATGGGGCACAATAATAACAATATGGAGACTACATGGGCATAACAATATAATAAGGAAGTTGTACTAATAACAATAAGGGGTTACACTAGTAGTATAGGGGCCTAACATGCCCCTCTCCTTCAAAAAATGTTGTCCTCAACTCTTGAGTAATTCTTGATGCTTCTGTATAAAATTCTTGTCCTCTCATGTGGAATCTTGAGCGAGTAAGTTCTTCCACTTGATGAGATACTCTGAAATTGATTGATTTCGTAGCTGTCGGGTTCTTGTTTCTGTCACTGCTCCAGGTTCCAATATGATTTTTCCTTCCTCTTCATGTTTTGGCAATATTGTTTGAATTGGGATCTTCTGCAACTTTTGAATGAGTGGCCATACTTCTTCATCCTTATTCCATTCATCCCTTGCTTTGTTTATCCAATCTGGTTGGATAATAGAAATAGCACAAAACAATGCTTCCACATCCTCATCCTTTCTTGAGAGTGCATCTGAAACAAAAATTTTCTTCCCTTTTCTATAGATGATGTCAAAGTCATACCCCAACATATTTGTGACCCATTTTTTCTATTCTTCTAAAGATAATAGTTGTTCTAAAATGTATTTAAGACTATCATGATCCATTTTTACCTTGAAGTTTCTTCCCATTCAGTAGGGTCGCCATTTCTGAAGTGCATGTAGTATTGCCAACATTTCCTTCTCATAAATAGCTTACTTGAGATGTCGCAGTAAAAATACCCAATCACCTACATCAAAACATTTTTCACTATGATGTTGATCTACTTTTTGTTTCATTCGATTTTGCACCAAAGTGGCATTATCCTTTAAAAGTTGGAGAACTTGTTGTTTATGCTTGATGTGATCTTTCACTGCTTGAACCTTTTTCTTCTTGATATGTCCTTCTATCTTGAGAGTTTGAGGAGTGGTAATTTCTTTCAATGCTTTACAAGATATGGTCGGATTCATTTCTTGATGCTCGATATGATCTTTCACTTCTTGAAAAATTTTCTTCTTGACATGTCCTTCTATCTTGATAGTTTGAGGAGTGGTAATTCCAGAAATTGCATTACGAGATATGGTTGGATTCATTTCTTCTTTATTAATGTGGTATCTCACTTCTTGAACCTTTTTCTTCTTTATATGTCTTTCTACCTTGAGAGTTTGAGCAGTGGTAATTCTTGGCAATGCTTTACAAGATATGATCAGATTCATTTCTTCTTTCTCTGGGGTTGGGTCATGGTGTATATCCTCTTCTTTTGATGTTTCTTCATCCTTTTCTTCCTCCTCTTCATACTCTATGTAAAATAATTTCTTCTCACCACACTTATGACCTTTAATGTATTTTTTATCACAATTGCAACGAAGCCCTTTTTCTCTTTTTTCTTCCAATTGTTGTCGTGTAACACTTGTAGGTTGTGGAAGGCAAGGAGAAGAAAAAATTCCATAATTATAGTCATGAGTGGTTGGATTCATTGTTTCCATAATTTCGCTTTCAATTTTTCTTGCGCACCTGAATGCCTTCTCCAATGAATGAGGTTCCGAAAGACGAAGCTCATGTTGAATGTTATCCTTTAAAGTACCTATGAAGAAATAAATCCTTTGCTTCTCTGGAATATCATTTAACCTTATATTCAATTTTTGAAAGTCCACAATGTGCTCTTCCATTGAACACTTTTATTTGAGATTTATCAAATGGCTAAACAAGGTGTTTCTTCTTGTATCCTTATAATGTGCTATCATTTCCTTTGTGAAAATTGACCACGTAAGAAGTGCTTTATGAGAACAAAGCCCTTTATACCATAAAAATTGATCTGGTTCTAAATATGAAGATGCAATACAAAGCTTTTTTAACAGTGGTACACCATGTACATCATAATATTTCTCCATCTATAGTATCCAATTTACCAGATCCTTGCCATCAAACTTCCTCATCTCATTTTTTCTTGATTTTAGGAGCTCGATCTTGAAATGATTGTAACTTTGTAGTTTTAGATCTTTAAGTTCTAAAATTGTGACTTGCGGTAGCCCTCTGCATCCTTTTTCCAATGCCACTAGTCTGATCGAATTTAGATTCTCCAAGAAAGAGTTATGTACAATCTCCCAAGATGACCTGATTATATACCTTTTCAGAATAGAAAACTTGTATCAACTGCCACGTGTCATTGTTTTGACCTTAGGATCTGAAAACTATATACAGGAAACTATAGTCCGTATTCTTTCTGTAACTTCTTGTGAAATTTCAATCTGATGCTCAAAACAAAAGTTCTGACTATTTTCCCCAGCTCACGTATTTGGAATTTAATTCGGGAGTCTGCAAAAAGGCCAACTTCCTCAGATCATATCTTTGCAAATATAGCACGAAAAGCTTTGAGATTCGGACCCGAGGTTCAAAATGATTTCATACCAAATGAGTTTTTGTTTTAGCATTTGAAATGACACAAAAAAAAAGTTATATCGAAAATTCAACGATGACCTATTTGGAGCAGCGAAACCCTAGAATCCAAAGCTCTGATACCAAATGTTATGAAACCAGCTCACAAAAGATAGAAAAGATAGATCAATGCCTTAGAATTCAACATATTAAAGGGAGAAACCTCCTTTAAATCACAGAAATGAACAATTCTTGGATGATACAAATGACAAGACCTCCTTTGTAAATATAGGAGTCTAAGGGGTCATGATATAATCAGAGCCAACATAACAATAATAATGTTAGGGCACAATAATAACAATAGTGGGCTTCTATGGGGCACAATAATAACAATATGGTGACTACATGGGCACAAAAATATATTAAGGGTGTTGTACTAATAACAATAAAGGGCTACACTATTAGTAGAGGGGCCTAATAAATCCCAAGGACGAAAACCCCATGGGAGTAATTTCTCTAGTGGATCCATCGAGGATCTAAGAATGTGCTTCAGCATCTTTCATTTCTCTTTTGATGGGAAGCCATACATGCCAAGGCACGAGCTTTAGTAGTGCTTCTGTGGGCATGTAATTTTGTTTATATTTATTTACATAAATAAGAGGCTGCATTCTCAGATCTTTATTGTGTTCGGTGTTTTTACTGCGAGAATTTTGTTAAAACACCTACTGATTAAAATTTTGATGATTGGGAAATTACAGTGGTATCATAGTTGTGCATCCTGCCAGCCTGAGGGTTTTATTGGAAAATTATAAATTATTTGTAGGGTTATTTGGAGGTTTCATGCAGGGAAATTTTGTGGAATTTATGCTCACCTTAGCCAACATATCCATCTTTGATGGTATTTTTTATCATCGTAGTTGGTTCTATTTTTCGATTGATTAGAAGGAGAATTTTCTGCATTATTTTGAAAGTTACTATTTTATTGAAAACAAAAGTGAAAACATTGCATTGCCAAATTTTTAGATTGGACCCGCATTTGCTTTACCATACTTATCCATTCAAGTTTATGGGGTTGAGATCGAACCCCTATCATATTTGAGGGTCTCTTTTCAATTGTATTGCAAGGCTGTGAGATTTGTTCTAGGAGGTACTACCATCTTGACTATAATTTGAATACAGGTCTATAGAAATTCAATGGAAGAGTTCATCTCATTCTAGTGGGTCAAACACCAAGGGTTCAAAGGCTAAATTCTAAGCACAAGTATCATATCTGTTACACTGAAATTTGTCACCTTGACTATCTGCAGTCTATGTGGCCTCATCAATAGCCACATTGTCCTCTTTGTCAAGCCCCATACCTCTGCTCTTCATGTCAAAACTTCAAAGAGAGAAAGTCATTAAAAACATGTTTATCTCTGGGTACGCAGGTTCTCTCTACCTTGCCTGCGTGTACGCATCCCAAGCTCATTGTACCTGCGTACTTGTACGCTCTGTAATTCAAGGGATGGGTGCGTACTCCTGTAAAGGTAAAAAGGCGCGAGGTTCATCTTAAAAAAGTTACTTGTGGTCACTTCTAGAGCTTTCTAGAAGAGTGTTTGACGTGTATTGAGCGCCTCCAGATGGTTCATGGATCCCTATGATAGAGGAACTTATCCCATCAACGAAGGAGCTACCCCATCCAAAAGAGGGAGTATCCCATTGATGTTGGACCCGAATAACTTCCTCTAGAACACTATAAATACAGGCATTGGGCCAAAGGAGGGGAGGTTGAAAGCTGAACATTCCAAAGGGTAGATGCTGCTGGAATTAGGACTTCCTTGTAGAAGCTTGTGAGGAGAGATTACCATCCTTTCTTGTTTCATTTGGAAGTGGGTGAGATTTTCAAAGTAGAGGAAAACTCTTGCTGGACCCTGGGAGGAACTTGCACAACACCAAGGCTCAGGTTGTAATGGTTTCTTTTTTGTTTCCTTAATACAAATAAGTCCATTCTTCTCAAGATTTGTTGTTAATGAATTGTTTCATATACTCCTTGGTCTATATGTTGAATATGCTTTGTTTTATGAAATATTCAGGTGTTATGTAATCGTTTGCTTTGTTAGTGTATGCAGGTCTTAAGTGAAGGAGGAGCTCATCTGGATCAGCAAGGCTGGACTGCTACAACAAACGTTGGACCTAAGGTAAGATCGGAAAACACTTGATCTCTCATAGAATAATGTGTGTTTAGAGAAGGATTGCTCTTGTTTGGTTTGTTTGTCACTAGAGAGTCTTAGACTCCTAGGGAGGTTAGGTTTGTCCGCAAATATAACTCTTTCCGCATGACAAATTGGCGACTCCGCTGGGGAATCCATTGTTGGGTTTGATTTTTCCTTTAATCATTGCTTTGATCTGAAAAGAGTCTTATTTCTTTTTCTTTTTGGTTGCTTGACTGTGTTTTTGGGTGGCTTAGCTTAGGGTCAGTTTAGAACTTAGTTTTTCTTTGTTTTACAGTAGTACGCACCCTCTGGGTTAGACACAGTGTGTACTTGTGCGCACTGTATCTGTGTACACAGAGCGGGCACGCACCTGGTTAAACAGGTTGCCTGCGTACCCTGGTAAAATTTAGAAAATTTCCCTTTTTTATCAGTTTCTCCCTTTTGAATTTGTTTTTCTTAGTTTTTTCTGCCCAGAACCACCAGTTGACTGTCAGAAATCTTCACCTATACTTTTTCTATTAGTATCGATAGTTTTAGTGAAATTCCTTGAGATTTTAGCCTCAGGGTTTGGTTTTTATAATTGGTCCTGTAGTGACTTTGGGTTTAGAATTCATAAAGCCTTAGATATCTCTGGTTTTGTTGTTCTTCTTAGGAGTCGGGCCAGTCGCGAAATCTTCCCTCGTGAGCAACCTACCTTTGTGTTGTCTCTTTTGCAAAAATTCAATAAGCTTGTTCATTTAAAGTTGCGAATTTCATTTTATAAAAGAACAAAAAGAGATTGAGTTTTGTTTTGATTAGTTCATGATTCTGCATAAACTAGTCCTTGGATTGATCATTTCCAAGTAAAAAATCCCAAGAATCATCCTAGTAAGCTTTTGCTTCTTAGATTAAGTTGTTAAGAAAAGTTAGATTCATTTCTTTTGTTTCGCTTTTTGAGTGATTTTTCATAAATTTGCATAGATCTTGGATTTGCTTTGATTAGATTAGTTTTATATACTTTTCTCTAGATAGGGAAAATATCAACGATCTCCTTTGCGACATTTGCTTTAGAGTAATATTTGACGTCTTGAAAGAGAAAATAATTTTTTCGTTAAGTAGAGAGTGGTCTTGTTTCGTGTGTTTTGAAAGATAAAGGAAATTGTTTCTTTGATTGTCTTTTGAGAAAGTTGTGTTTATTGAAAAGATTGCATTCTCTCAACTCTCTTAATTAGGACTTTCATTGAAAAGAAAAGTTATCGAATCATCTTAGGTGCATTTTTTAGAGAATTGGAGTCGGGTCTACACATCATTAAGTTTCATCTCCATCACCTTTGTCCTAAAAGAACAACCATTATAATTTACGCTTAAATTAAAATCAACATAGAAATTTTTATTTTCTAGGGCTCTGAAACACCAACATAGATTAGGCTAGTTTCTTGGAGTAGGTGAGTACTTAACTCTCCAAGACTATTAAAACAAACAGATAGCTTATCTTGAGATAGAATAAATCCAGCTGTTACATTTGTATTCTGGGAAAGCTCCTCTTAAAGGAGAAACACGAGCTCGTGTCCGAACCAGTGAGGGGATCAATCCTCCCTCGTTGGGAACGACGCCAGACACGCACGTATTACAAACGGTAAACCTCGGATTAACCATTGTCGAGGAGCCTGGGATCACTTATCGGTAAACCTTGGATTATTGTCAAGGAGCCGGTAAGGGGATTGAGCTTGATACTCTGCCCTTGCGTGCTGTCGGAGCGTAGACTGTTCCCCCAAGTGTATTTGTTG
>APFE030842254.1:0-14692 GCA_000404065.3 Pinus taeda | reverse complement strand
ATGGTTTTCGGTCCATGGTATTGGATGCTTCGGCATGTATAAATATGTATTGTAACATTGAAGGAACATAATGAAAAATCAAGTTGGTAGTCCCGGTTTTGGGATCCAGTGGGAAATCTCTGTGTATATGTGTTTTATGTGTTATGCTCTAGCATTTTTTTTTCCTGTGATTTAGAATTTGTATGCAGGTAATTCCTGTATGGGGTTAAAACCTATAAACAACTGAACTTGAATATCACTTTAACACAAAATATAGGAACAATTAAGAGATAGAAGTACCATTTATAACTAGTTCTACTCATGGGATTCAAGCGATAACGATTTACCTCTTCTTAATCCAACATCCACTAAGAGTACAAAAGTGCAATATCAGTAGCAGATATCAAATGCAAAAATCAATAAATCTTGTTCCATTCATTCATCAAAATCTCCTCAGAGGGTGCAAAAGTGCATGTTCTGAGGACAAGTTTTTGATAAATTTCTGGACCCTTCTCTAAATGCATGAGAAGGGTTTAAATACTACTAACTACATCTAAAAATAACTTATTTAAAAAATATAGGATACTATTTAAATGACCATCTTCTCTCTAGGCAAAAGTAAAGTAAAACTATTTCTAAAATTAAATCTAACATCTAACTATTTCTGTATTTGCTCCTTAACATCGCCAAGCATTCAACATTTTCTTGAGAAGAGTCGGTTGGCCGATTTCAGCGTTTAAGTGTGCTGCAAAAATGGAATCAGCGAGATTTGGCGCCATCTTTTCGACAGAATTGATGATGCTTTTGAGAGTCATACATTGGCTATGTGGTTTCACTAAATACTTTGAGGATATTTCTAACCATTACTGCTTATTTTCGGATTAACGTTTTACCTTTCATCTTTAACATACTTTTTATGAATTTCTGGGACTTACAAGTAGCTGAGCAATTAGAAGCTTTCAATTTTGAGAAGTTTTACCCATCGATGCACGATTTTCACCTCTTGCGTGCTTTCTTTTAGCGGATGTAAATTTGAAATTTTGTGAAAATAATGATTCCTTAAGTCCTTGACCCTGAGTCCTAAACTGTCTGTTTTCGGTGTCAGTGTTGCTCCATATCCATTTCACCATACCTATGTCGGGGGGAATTTTGGGTCTCGCCGCTAGCCTGTGCAAGCACGAACAAGCTAAATCTGCAACTCATGCCTCAGAAGAACCTTGTGAACTTGCAGTAGTCGTAAACTCGATTATCTTGGGATTCTCTTTCTCAAGTAGATTATACATGCTTTCTCAGGTGGAAATACTCGCGTTTCTGTTGCATGCGGTGTCTGTGTACAAGGGCGCCATTTCTTTATCTTTAGACGTCGGAGCCTTTCCTTTCTTCCCCATAGTTTCCCGTATACTACTTTGTATAGTTCTTTGTTCTTTGTTCCTGCAGTTTACAAGTGAGGTGAGGGTAATGATAAAGAACAATGACGGAAAGCTTTAAATGCCGAAGATATGCAAAAATATACCACCTTACGTACACTGGCTCTTCGATAAACTCAAAACCATATTTCATTAACAACTGGAAACTAACTCATTAATTAGCATTAAAGTGCATAACTAGGTATCGTTTTAAAAAAAAATCGAATAGTGAGCCGAAAGATTTTGCGATGGAGGGATTTTACGATTTGGTTTGCAATATTGCAGATCACTACATCGCATTATTGTGAGATCGCAATATCGCAATTTTATTTTTTCGTAAGATTGCTTTGTCGCTCTATCGCAATATCGTAATATCGCATAATCGTTATATGTGCTCATTTTACATTAATGTATTTCTTGCGAGGTGCGATTTTGGGATATGCGTCATCGCATATCGGCATTTTCTGCGATTTTTCAGCATAAGTACGTTTTAAGGCATGCGATGCGATATATATGTTTTTAAATATGTAATCTCGCATCGCAATCTCGCAGTCTTAAAATTTGGCTTGTAAGAAGGCATCGTGTTATCCTTTCCACGATGCGATATTCTTTAAGGAGTGATTTTATCTTTTCTCATCATGAAACTTAAGCTTTTTAGTTTTTTCAAAGGTATTTTCCTAAGTTTATGATGGTAAGTTTTATTAAAAGGAAATACAAGCCCTAATTCATTTTTAAAAATTTTTGACTAAGGGTCCCCATTTATTTAGTATTAGTAATAACACTAAATAAAAGGGGGGTTGTTGGTGGCCACAACACTTTCTAAACTAGATTAGTAAAATTTCTAACTTTCGTAAGTTTTCTGGTCCTTTCTATAGGTCACAGGAACCAACCGAGACAGAGACAACAAATTTTTCCAAGACTTGCCAATTGAGAATCAAGGAGAAGAAAGCCTACTTTTGTACCACAAAAGTGCGATATGGAGCTATAGAACGCACTTTTGGCCCAAAAAGTGTGATATCTCAAGAATCAGGTCAATACATGTGATTTTATGTTTTCTAGGATTTGTTTTGATCTATTTCTTTGTTTTTTCGAGAGCTGTCCATTGGGTTGGTTGACCACCGTCCTACCTCGGTTAGTACTTGATCTACTCTGATTTTCTCATTGAAGTGGAATTCAGCCGCTTAGGGCTTCTAGTACGCTTCCACCTTTATAGGAGGAGTTTAGATAAATAAGAAGTCTGAGTTTTTGGAGAGCTTTCAACCATATTTTCCATATCTATAACTTCATGTTTCATATCTTCACAGATAGGTTGCTTCCATCCGAAGTTTCATCTCAAACCTTGTTTGGTCATTTTCCATAAGATCCCATTCATTGCCCTAGGTTTCATACCCATCTCCTTATCTTTTTGCAGTGACTTTCCCCCCTGTTTTTTTGCTATTGCTACGCCACTTTCGAGCAACATAGTATCATTTGATCCCTGTCACATCGACAGTTAGATCTCTTGGAATTTCTCATGTGTTTTTAGTTGATTTCACCACCAACCAGCATAGTGCTTGCAAACCCAATTTGGGTGGGGTTTAGAAAGTTGATTTGATGTTCATTTTTTGTTTTTAATTTCAGTTTATTTCAACAAGATTTTTCTTTTTTCAAACATGATCTTGGCTTAATTAATAAACACACTTGCACACACAAGCACACCTTAAGCGAAGGGAACTTGGTTTACACCGCCAAGCCAAGACTTTACTTATTTAATTTATATCCCCACATAGAGACAAAAACATCTTTTTTAATCTCCCTTCACCATTTTCATATCACTTGTGCCTTACAACCACTATGCTACCAACGTGTTTGTCACGGAGACTCTTAGGCCTTCGTCCCTAATTTTTGCTTGGGCATATTACTCCTCCCCGCAGAGTTTGAGTTCATAATCCTCCAAATACCCATATGGACTCCTCTTTTGGTTCATTTGATTCTTCATCTAATTCCGAGGCTCCTTCACCGAATTATGTCATAATGTCGGGACCCATTGAAGGTATAGGAACCCAACCTAGTGTTGGCTCCGGTTCTGCCCCAGTGGTCACATCCAGAAGAACCATCTCAGGAACCATTCTGAAAACTCCCATGCTACCTTTCATGGTTGGGTTAAGCCTCCCGAAGTTTAGCCAATCGATAAATGACCCTATACACCATGATGTTGATTGCCGAGCTATGCCGACTAAGATTCCCTTTGACATCCCCAAGTTTGAGGGTAATTCTAGAGAGGACTCTACCAATCAGATCCACTCCTTCCATATGTGGTGTTCATATAATTCCATCACCGATGATTCCATCCATTTTTGGTTGTTCCAATGCACGCTCACTGGAGATACTACGAAGTGGTGTGCTGACCAACCTACCACCTCTCATTCCATTTTCATGATGCTTGCTAAAAAATTACTTTCATATTTTTATTTACCTCTTTGATACGACACTAGTATGGATCTCTTGACCACGTTTCGTCAGTCCTTTGCCACCCTCCTTTCCGATCATGTCTAGGAATGGCGTAGAAGGAGGAGCATTTGTCGTGCTCCACCCTTTGAAGATCGTGTCTACCTTGATTTGTTTTTTAGGATTCTTTTAGCACCTATTGCCAAAGATGTCACATCTCATTTTCCTCATACAGAGGAAGAGGCTCTCCAAAACGCTCTGAGATATGACTTGATTTATGCTCAATCCAGTTATGTATATACCTTTATACCATACCTCCCCCATCTTGGTGGTGCCAATGCACTAAGGGCATATCACGTCGTTGACGGTATCATTGGATCTATTTCACATCCTTCACCATATACTCAACAAAGTTACAACTATCTGCAGGGGGGTACCAGTTCCTCTAATTCTTATGCCCCTCCTACCAGCAACGTGTATTCAATCCAAATCACCTCTTACGCATTTACCCAACCACATTATCAGATGTCACGGTCAATTAGTGCTCAACATGTCTACCATACTGTTTCCCCTTCACCATATTATACATATGCACCGCCGAGTGCTCCAGTCCCTCAAGCATTTGTGCCGCCGCCTCCCATGCATCCTCATCCCCAATAGCCACCACCCCCTCAGGGTCAATTGTTTGCACAATAAACTGTGACCAATCCCCAAAATTCGAAGAAAAAGAATAAAGGGAAAGGGGACAAGGTTTACTAGGGTAACTAAGGTAACCAACCTAATGAACCTTAGGGGAATCAGCCTAACAACAACAACCAACAACAGGGAAACCAGCCCAAGTAGAACAAGGTTATTCGTATGAACAAGCCTTGTGCATGTTGTGGTGTACATGGCCATTATACTCATGAATGTCCCCTTTTACCCCATCTGTGACAACTGTGGGAAGCCCAACCAACTTTTAGAGGTCAACTGCCCATACAGAAACATCCTCAGAGTCTTGCACCATCTCAACCAGATGTGCTCATGAATCCTTTCCCTCAACAAGGATTTGTTGCTACTCAACTTCAACAAGGTCAACTAGCCCATATTCCCCAACCTTGTGGTCCTAGTGACTACCATATCCGCATGATGAATTATGACAAGGTCAATACCTTTGATGTCAAGTTAAAAACTCAGTTGTGTCAATATGACAAGCCATCAACTTCGTCCGCCACTGAGTCAAAAAACAAAGCATCTACTAAGCCTCTTATGACATGAAATGCTTTTAAACAGATCCCTCAACCTAAATTTGAATCAATTCCTAGTATCTCAAAGGGACCATTACGTTGTAATGCGGCTTCTAATTAAGTTTCCCATATATACAATATAGTAGACAACTTGGCACAATCACTTGTTGCCATGTCAACGCTGGAAGACCTCCAGTCATGCCTATCTCAAAAGAAATCTCTACTAACTTCTTTGGGCACAGTAGATCCCTTGGATGATCATTTGGTTGTTTCCCCTGTTGATATGTAAGAACATCCTCCATTACCTTCATCTGTTGCTTTCTAGATACCAGTCTGAGTTCATAATTCCATCATCTTTTGATGCATTATTGATGAAGGCACATCCACTTGCATGATGTTTTTTGCTGTTTGGAAGCAAATCAAGTCCCCTGAGCTATCCCCATCCACCATCACTTTGTGTGCTTGGGACGGTCACTCCTCCTGGCCTCCCGACATGTATTTCAATTGTCCAGTGACTCTTGTGGGAAAGCATTTTCATCTAGACATTGAGGTTATTGACGCCCCTCTATATTAAAACATTCTCTTGGGTCGTAGTTACACTTATGCCATGTCAACCATCGCATCTGCAGTTTTCCAGAAGATGTGATCCCCCCATGAAGGGAATATCATCACCATCGATCAGTTGACATACTATGAGCCTTCATACTTCACCTCCCCTGAGTCCATTATCTCATCGATGTCTAACAAGCAGTCTTCTACCCTTCTCACCAGTGTATCACATAGAGTCTACAAATATTTCTCATTTTTAGGTGCTTTCCCTGGTCCTCCCCCTCCCATATCTGATCTTAGATCTTTGAGTGTTTGCATGTTACAAGCATCATAGGCTACTCAAAAGAAGTCTGGTACATCTGATCTACAACTAGCTCCTTAGCACCCTCTAGTTACCATCTTAGTGGAGCCATCTGGAACCACCCCCCCAGGACCTCCTCCTTTTGTGGGTGCCCCCCTTTATTCCCACTAGGAACTATTCCCCTAGGTCTCAACCATCCAATATTTGTTTCGCTGGGACATTACCTGGCATGATAGATACCTTCCTTGTTTCCTCCTTTAGGAATATTTTCTATCCCTATCATGGCTTCATTGGTCCTCCCTAATATTTCTTTGGGGATCCCAATGTGGTATATTTATTCCCCTGCGAACACTCCGCCTGGTGATCTTAGAACATATCATTCTTTGATCTGTGTTCAACAAGTCCCTATGACCCCTGTCACTACTTCAGTTCCACTGTAAACTCAATAAGTACCCACTACTGTTGCGAAAACAACCAAATAGGGGGGAAAATTGAAGAGGAAAGAACCTAAGGACAAGGCTTCCTAAGCTCCTCCAACCCCCAAAGCTCTAAAGTCGACACCCCTATGTGCTTTGTGTGAGGTTGTTAGGCATGTCACGAATAACTGTCTTGAGCTTACTCATCTAAAACATTTTGTTCATGAAACTTTCTCTGAGTAAAAAATCCATGAGGTCCAAATTAGCTTACTCGTACCAAACAAGAAACTAAAAATGTTGCGCACAAGTCACCCTTTTGCCTTGTTCAACCATTATGGTCACTATTCTCACTTTCTCCCTCATCTCAACGAATTTCATGATTGACTTCAAGCGCTTTGTGAATACGAGGCCACTCGTAGTGGATCACCTACTCTCCTACTCATGGATTCTAGTACCACTAGTTTACCAGAACAAGGGGGACTTTGGTCTCACCATCGTGATCCCTCCCCTCAATGTCAAGATGACGGACTCCATAGTCCATATCCTTTACATGTCATCATCCTTGAGTTCCTTGTAGGAAAACCTCTTTGAGGTTTTTGTGTGCGCTTCTATCGAACCTCCTTCGTCAGAAGCCCAGGTCTCAACATCAGTATATTTCCCATCTACTAACTTGCCATCTACCAGTTCAGATGATGCATATGTGAACCTTCTTTCTCAAGATGATGCACCAAGTACCGCCGTCACATCATGTAGTCAATATTCCTCCCGTCCCCCCATATTTCATTCTGATGAGTACATCATGAAAGCCATGATTACCCTTGATTATCCTTGGAATGATATGCACCATCATGTATACTTCCTTCCATATTTGGACTCCACCACTCTAAATACATCCAATATGCCCATATCATACTCGGGGTCACATAGGCCCCTACTTCTCCTTATCATCCTTTGGAGGATCTTGTGCCAAGTTGCACTAGGATGCTTGAATCCATTTTTCCAACACTCAGTGCACAATGGTACTCCACAAACTGCTGCTGCTAGGGGACATCATTCCCACTTTTGCATACTAGATCAGTCATCTCCATCACATATGCTTGTAGGCAGTATCCCATGCTTGGGGGAATGATGGTTTCCCCCTGGCCATCTTCTCAATTGATCAACATAAGTCTCGGCTTAGATCACCACTAGATCTATGTATGGTCAATTATCCTCCCATTCCTTCGATAGTTTGTCCTATCGACCTCTTCAGTGAGACATATAAATATCATATATTATAGATGTTTGATACCATATCTTCAAATATTCTACTCTATGTCATACCACATAGTCCAATGTTTGACTTAGTTGGTGAGGATGATTCTAGACCTCCTCTAGTAATTCATTCTCATTTTCCTCTTTCATTAATTCTTCACCAGGAACCATCATTCCAAGAATAATTAAGGTCATCTTTAGAGATGATTAAGGCCAACTACCTAAAAGTTGTTGATCTTGATTATGATGGTCAGTTTTTCCACTACGATCTCCATAAGATTTAGGCCCTTTTCCTCCTCTCCAAAATTCACCACAGCTCACTAAGCAAATGAATTCAAATTTGAAGGAAAACATCCTTTTATGGTGTTAGCCTCCTGCTGCAGCAGGTTACTCATATTTCATGATTGACATTTTTACAGACCAAATATGTCATGCTTTGCATGTTGCAATGCTCCATATTTGCTTAATGGTCACCAAACGAAGAAGGCTGCTCAGAGTTCATCTAACTACTTTCCAAATTTTGAGAAGTTATTCCAGTCTTGTACAATTTTCAGTTAAAGGGAGGTCCAAGCAGCGTAATCTTGGTCTCCCTAGGTTTCCATTTCCTGTTTTAGAATATAGAGAATGAAAATCTGTTCAAACAGCTTAATCTTGGCAGATTCTTAGATAGGTAGAGAATCAAAGGAGCCCAACTACTTAATATGGGCCCTCGGATGAAATAAGGGTAGTTTGTAGATAGGAAATCATAAAAAAGAAAAATTGAAATGATGGGTTTGCAAGTCTAAGTGCACCCAAACCAAAAGAAGAAAAAATGATAGGTAAATAGGCTGGGTAGGTAGTTTTGAGGTTGCAGAATCTTGATTGCTAATCAGTTCCAGGTTTTCAGGTGTCATCTCTACTGAGGACACAATCACCAGGCAGTTCTATGTGAAAAGCTCAAAACAGGCATAACTAACTTCCTTTCTCCATCTCCCCCAAATCATTAACTAATTTCCCCAAAAAGAGGTCAAGATCTGCTTGATACCTCTTAGTTTCATCATTTTCATGTCATTAGCTTGGGTGAAGATTTGCCTCACTCAAAAAAATTCCATACTCTCTCTATAAGGTTCTATCCCCCTGTTGCAGCCTAAGATCTCCCAAACTTAGCGCTTTCTTACCATCTCCATATTGACTATTGACATTATTATTTAACTCCCTATATTTTTCCCATCCCCCTACTAAAAGTATGTAAATCATCCCCTATGTAAATATCCCTCCCCCTGGTTGAAAAATAACCATAAGTACCCTCGGGAATTGCTCAGTTTGTCTGAAACTTGGCAAAAGTCCTCATGCTTCCCCTTCAAGCCATCTTCTAAATTCAATATACTCCTTCCAGAGTATAAAATCCATTTTTAGGTTATCGGACCCCTTCCGAGGCCTCAAATGCTTTTCTAACGCACGTACTCACTCCTTCCGACTGCAATAGACCCTTGCCGATTTCCTTAACACTCTGCAGATCCTAGTAAGCCATCTCGCGTCGCCATATCGCAATATTCTTACCAAATAGTTATGCCCCATACTTTGTTACCCGATGCGATATCGCGATATCGGCAATCGGTAGTCGCAAGCATTGCATGTCCAAAGTAAATACCTTCTCGTTCCCCGCCGATGCGATATTGTGATCGCATCGAATGAAGTTCATCGCATCACATTAAAGTAGGAGCACCTTGCCATGTCACATCTGTACCAGGGACCCACTGCTGACGTCAGCAGGCTGACGTCATCCGCCGTAGTGTTGACGTCAATACCTAAAAAACTGAAAATTCGCGCAGGAAGAAAAATCGTGCTTCGGAGCTCCGGAACAAGAAACGGAGGCAGTTTTCGATGCGTGCTTCGCTACGGGAAATAGGCTGTTTTGGGGAATCTTTGATTCCTTGGCCCGTTTTGCGCCAAAAAAGCCCGAAATTGCCCGATTTTGCCAAATTAATCTGATTTAAAGACAGGAAAGGACCAGAGACAGAGATTAAAGAGTATCAGATCAAATCAACAGGGAAAAAGCACGTCAAAGAGTATCAGCAAGCGATGGAAACCATCAATGTAGTGGCAAAGAGTCAGCGAAGATCTTAACAGCGGCCCAAAGCAGGAGAAAATTTAATACCTTCCAGCAAAGTCAAAGAAAGAGGGTGAGGCCACTCAAAAACTCTGAAATCATGGTTATTGCACATTTAACTCGTACCAGAACAGAACTACACATCCCAAAGCACAATTATTCCAGCAGTACTGCATCGAGCCTCCAAGGGCCACATTGCATTCTTTTTGATTCAACTGCATCTAGCGCAGCCCAAAGGACTTACCTGCATTTAATTCCAGTGACAACTAGGTTTTTAGAAAAAGCTTTTCCGGCAGACCTGTTTAGGTCAATTGTAATAAATGACTTCTGATATTTTGCTTATATATACCACCCTGAAATATGGAGTAGGGGTTAGTTGGTGAGTCGAGGAAGTTTCTTAATCTTTGGTATCTCGACATTTTTTTCAAGCAGAGACCCGCACTGTAACTGTCATACTTTCTATAATCAAAGACTGCTGAAAGCATGGATTCTGAAACTATTTGATGCGTTTAATTGGCCGAGGAGTGATTGTGGAATTCCTGTGCTTCTACATGGTTCAATAAGTGTTTCTCAACTCTGTTAATTTTTCATGTTTTGTTTTACCACCGTTCCGCCATCTAAATTGCAGAAAAAAAGAATAGCTTATGATTTGTTTAACTACACCTTAGGCTCAATTTCTGCAATTTTTCATATTTTCATCAGGAATAGTTATGAACATGTATACTTAAATGATCTTGTTTACGTTGTTTCTTTCACATATGAATCAAAGTTTAGGAATTCTTAGCTGCTCCTAGATAACCATTCATTCACTTCTCCTCTCTTTCAGTTTGATGAAAGATTCTCCTTTGCCTTTCATCTCTGATCGTCATTCCATCCTTTCAGTAAATTGATAACTGTATCATGTGTGGTTATCCCGCTCCTTAATCCTCTTGTGACCAAGAAAATGCAACAGCAAGCCTTAATCCATGACTCCATGCCCATTGGTTTGAAACTTATCACATCTTACCTTGCCTCTTTCCTTGAAATTTCCACCTTCCATCCAAACACAAACAAATCCCCTGAGCCAAAAGCTAGCCTAAAATCATCAAAAAATTTGAATCATTAAGGGAGAGCCCTCTTTGATTGCAGGTGGGCTAGAACCTTCAATCCAAAGATTGGTTTGTGGTTACCTCGGCCGTATCCCTACAGGAGATTAGGGACAACCTGAGTGATAACATATGGAAAAACCCATAACTTTTTCATCGCCTATTACGACTAAACCTTATCTCAATTTGAAGAATTTTCAACACCATTAGAAATCTCTCCTCGAGTACTATAATGAGTCTTTCTTAGTTTTTTATTCTCTAACACTTCACTAGGAAACCATTTTTCAAAGAAGGGTCACCTCTTAAAATCGAATGTCTTCATATGTAATTCTTGTACCATGGAGACTACCTACCCTTAGTACTAGTTGTATCACATGTCGATTTTCTTCATGAGTAACCATCATTTACTGATGTCTTCATGGTCCCCATTGGGCCTATTCTGTGTGGCAGCGTCATTGAGTCACCCTTGTTCAAAGTATCCGTGATGAGTCACCTTTACATCCATGGAGTCTGTTTCACATCCCATAATATCATGTCAAAGTATTCCATCCATATTTTCATACCATTCATCCCATGTTATCCATTTTTTCCTTGAGTCATATGGTCCACCATCCCCTCCAGAGTAGAGTCAGTCACTGCCAAGTCAACCACACACTTTATGCTCTGACAAGAGAAGTCATATGCTTGTCCCTTAGTCCTATTTTTCCCATTCTTCCAAGTGTTAGTCCATTAGTCACATTACTATTTTACCTCATGCCTTACTTGAGGATCCTTATTACCTCACCTATGGTGGGCACTATTTTTTCAGCATCAACACAACTATTCTAGAAGAACGGCCTAGAGGGCAGTGTATCTCGGTTCCAGCTTCCACTCTTGTTTGGTACCTTGGATCAAGCAAAGGGAATCATCATTTCCCTTTGACTTGACTATTTCATGTTTGTGATTCATACACTTGATAGTCCAATAATTCATAAGATTATATCAATGATTCTCGAGTGTGTGTGAGATGTTTCATACCTCATGAGGGGGTGGCCCTTCAGGTAACCTCCCACATGCTCAAATGAATTAATATTATGCTACAACCTCAGATGTAGTTCCATAGATTTGATGGCTTCGGTTCCTACTGCTTGCAGTGTTCATAGCATTCACGTCTCCTTCAGATGATCCATTTAGTTTTGCAAAGCCCCTTCCTACTCAACATGGCTTCTTTGGTTGTTCAACCCCCCTCCCACCCATTTTTTTAGGGAAGGGCTATTATATCTCATGTAATCATATGTTATTATATTCAATCCTAGCTCATGTTCTTTCCAGGCGCATTATTTATATGGGACACATTGTATTATTTTCTGGCTCATTTATGCCAGCATGTCATGTACGATTCAACATGTATTTTATTGCTTAGTTTTGATGTTTCTCAGTGCATCATCATTTTTGTATTAAGTTATCCTGGCGGGTATAGGTATGCCGCCCCTACCTCACTGAGATCCAGTACCAGAACATAAAAGGAGACTTTCATTGGTCTCGCCCCCTCTTTCATTGTCCTCTTTCGCTTCATCTCCATTTCTCTCTCTCTCTCTCTCTCTCTGACTCCACTTCATTGTCTAGTGATTTTGTCCTTACAACATACTTCGGTCATACCTTTTTTCCATAACACTCGTATGTTGGGGAACAATCTATTATAAAGAAAAGTTGATCATCTAGCCATAATTTACTAGATGGATCAAAGTCCACCATGTAGGGTCAATTTTACCATAGTAAAATTGCTTTCACTATGAGAAATTACTTAATAAATCACATTTGTTAAGAAATCTATAATTAAACCCATGAAGAATAATTAAATAAATCACTTTTATTTTATTATCTTCTAGTAATAATTAATTGAACCATTGTTTAATTAATATTCCTTGTCACATTTGATCCAATTATGAGAAATAAATAGATAAATCATTAATTATCTTATTTTTCTCTAGGAATAATTAATTAATCACTAATTAGTTATTATTCCTTGTCAAGTTTGACAAATCCCTTAGGAATAATAAAATAAATCATTATTTGTTTATTATTCCTTAACCATATTTCTTGTGATGATAAATAAATCATTTATTTATTTATTATTTCTAAATAAAAGTTTAGATACTCGTTCCCTCTATCCAAATATAATAAAATATTCCAAATGGTTAATTCTAGAATGAGGTTAATAATATTTTATTATTGCTCATTACTCGAGAATAATTTAATATTTTGTTATAAATAGAAGGGTTTTCCATTCATTCTTCACTTTCGATTATTTTCATTGTTGCAGTCACTGTCGCACCTCTGATTATTATCATTGTTGCATACCATTTTTCTTTTCCATTTGATTTTTCACTGAAATCAAACATTTTATTTGCTGGTTTTTACACATTATAGAGGAGGTAGACTCTACAAAAGTTGAATACATTTGATGATAGCCAATAGCCCATCTCATAGAGGGGGACAGGTAACATTATTTGTTCCCTTCACAGCTGTTGTTTAATAAAATATATTATTTATATATTTGGTTTCCATTGGATTGTTGGAGTTACTTGCTCTTATTTTACTATTCCATTTTGTTGTTTAACTATGATTGTGGCATATATCAGGGCTTTGACAGGTTTTGTTTCTATCATTTGTTGTATATCTACAATGTTTAGCATCCATTTTCATTGTTAGGCTTGTTTGTCATCCACAACCTAAAGTGGTTTCTTTTCGTACACATTCGAGAAGATAACACAATAGCAAGCCCAATTTGGGCCTTGGAGTACGAGTGCAGTAGTCAACTTGTCTTTTAAGTTTTCTAGGGCCTCTTTGTAACTTTCTAACTAGAAAAATTCAAAGTCCTTGGCCAATAGTCCAAACAAAGGTGAGGCTAATTTGCTGAAGTCCTTTATGAATATCCTATAGTATCCAACTAAGCCCAAGAAACTTCTGACATCCCTCTACTTCTGACGAGTAGGGACCCTCTTTATGATATCAATTTTATTTTGGTGCACGTGTAGTCTTTCCCGAGATATAGGGTGACCTAGAATATCCCTACATTCATCAAGAGATTTCACTTCTCAGGACTAAGGGATAGGATCATTTCAATGAATTTATTTAATACTTTCTCGAAGTTAGAGAGAGCCTCTAGGAAATCACACCCATAGGCAGTGAAATCATCCATATAAATTTCTACAGAGTCATGGAGTATCTCTGCAAAGATGCTCAAAAATGCCCTCTGAAAAGTGGTAGGGGCATTACATAATCCAAAAGAAAGGAACCTATAAGAAAAGGTACCCCAAGAACAAGTGAAGGTGGTTTTATCTTGGTCCTCTAGGCTGGTCTGGATCTAATTGTAACCACTGAATCCATCTAGGAAATAGAAGAAATTGCTTTCTCCAAGACCATCCAAGAATTGATCAATGAAAAGTAGAGGGAAATGGTCTTTTTTGGTGGCTTTGTTTAACTCTTTTTCATCCACACACATCCTCCATTGTCCATTCTTCTTTGGAACCAGAACTAGAGGAGACACCTAATCACTCTCTTAGATGGGGTAACTGAACCCTGCATCCAACAACTTGTGAAGTTATTCTTTAACTATGTCTTTAAGGGCTGTGTGACGCGGAATGAGTCGATCTTGCAGACAAGATAGACCTTCCTAGAATCTAATGAAGACCTAATGACAAAAAAACCAACCAAACACTATCTTTCTCTAAATGCGCTTTATGAATAATGGCAAACAAATGTGTCTAAGGCCTACCTCATGTCCAACGCAAGTTTGGAGATGCCTTCGCTCCTTTGATCCAAGTAAATTCCTTCGTCACAAACCTGCAAACACAAACAAGGCAAACGATTGAATAGCACCTGAATAACCAGTATTATAAAACATATTTAACATGAAAGTCAAGGAGTCCATGAAACAAATAACATGAGATACTTGTTGAGAAAAATGAGCTTGATTGT